>JANHGB010045127.1:1372-20142 GCA_026283785.1 Coracopsis vasa | reverse complement strand
AAGTCAAAAACACAGCACTGCACCAGCTACTAAGAAGGAGAAAAATGACTGCTACTGCTGAACCCAGGACAATAGTAGAAAAAATAGGTTCAGTAATGAATTTTGTGTTTTCTACCTTCTACACATCTCATGGTGACATGAGGCAGTGTGGTGACGTGAGCCAGAACTGTCTTGATCTCACAAAACCTGTAGCAGAGCTTGAAATAAAACCAAACTTTTGAGATTTAGTCTTCTGCCCTGTTTGCAAAGCTGGCCTGCACAACCCAAACACGCAATGATTTTTTCCAGTTTTGTTGGATTTTTCATCTACTTCAGACATCTGTGAAGCAGTATTGAGCACAGCGTTTTACAACATCATTAACAATGCAGCCAGATTGTTAGTTCTTCACATGTGGGCCTTCAAGAAGTGATTGTAATCCTTGCCACCTTCCCGGGTGAATTCATATGCCTCAGGAAGCGTCTGAAACCTGTGCAGAGTGTACAGTGATGCTGGATTTTTATAGCTAGACATGGATGGATAGGTTTGTGTAGGTCTAGAACTTAGAATGGCCCTGTGACAAATCAAAGAAATGTATTATCAGATTAAAAATGTTCCACTAGAATTTTAAGGTTCTTGCAAGCAGTACCCCAGGCTATTCTGAAAGTAGAAACAGATGCTAAAAAACATGCTCAACAAATGTTTTGTCCTGGTCACTTCTGCCCCCTCCTGGAGAGAGCTTCAGTTTGGCATCCTCCTACCCTTCAACTGTGGTGTATGGCAGATTTCCCCTATAGCCCCTAAGAAATGCTTAATGCCGTTTTTTTAAATTCACCCTTGATTTTAGTCCAGTGTTATTGCTGAGGTTCATCTGAGTTAGGTTTAAATGTGTAAGAAACTCTTCCAAATGGGAACCTACAGATACCCTCCTGACATGAGTGTATGCAGTCCTAACTGGCATGGACTTTGCAGCAGTTAGTTATGTAGTTGATTAAGTTTTGGGGTTAGATTGTGTGATCTCATGAGCCATGCGGTCAAGTTCAATCATCTTATGAAAGAGAAAGCCACATTAACCCTTCAATTTCTAACAAGAACTGCCATTCCTGAGGCAATCTTAAGTAGCAGAAGGTGGTCAGCAGAACAAAGGGACTTTGTGATTCTGAAGCACAAGTCACTCTGAGAAGAAAGAAAGAAGAGCAGCTTCAGCCTAGAAAGAATGCAAATGAGTCTAATGGCTTGGCTTCTCAATTGCAAATACAAATTTAAATTGCCTCAGCCAAAGGAGGAATTAGAGCTGGGTCCTCCAGAACCTGGATGATGCCTCAAACCACAGCATTCTTGCTTTCATTTGAATCGGAGAATTCACAGAAAATAAAATGAAATAAAATCTCTTTATGTGTAGAAAAACAAAGGGGAAAAAAGGTCATATCAGAATTTCTCTCCCATATTTTGCTTTATCTACTAAACTGAAATATAAATTTTTCAAAAAGTTCCCATTCAGGAGGTCAAGCTAGCTAACTGGGGAGATTTATCGGGACATACAAGCTAGCAGGGATATACCCAGAATTATGTATCTGCTGGGCATTTTTGTCAGTTTTGTCAATTCTCCTATTCTTTCTCTGATACCTGGGGGGAAAGTATCTTAGACTAAGCTTTCTTTGTTATTGCTTGAGATTAAATCCCAAATACTACAGCATGTACTGTTTTACTACTTGTTTAACTATAACCTGGAAGTTGGCAGATAATTCCTATTTAAAACTCAAACTAGGACAAAGATGCAGTACAGTGTGGCAGCAAGCTCTTTGCCAGAGTTTTGAAGTCTGGCACTCAGTCAGCCATGTGGAATGTGGCTTGCAAGTCCTCTGTTATTTGCTTACTAAACCTGCTTTTTACTCCTGACTGAACAATCTGCCATTTTGCTAAGCCCTAGTAAAAGGCATGCTTTAAAAACTTCAGCACTGCACTTTTTGCACTTTATTTCTGTTTTGTGGGTGCTGTTCGGCAGCCCAAGGCAACTCTACAAATAAAAAGAAGCTGGTAAAAGATACCTGGAAAGTCAGGTAGAGTGGAAAAGATAAACAAGATATAGCTCTCCTGAAAATTTTGACTGGGAGTGGCCACCTCCATTGGGGCATCCTGAAGTGGTATAAGGATAGCAACTTTAAAACTAATAAACCAGACTAAAAGTCAGAATGGAAAGACCAGGTTTTGCCTCCTGATTGTTCCTGAAAAGGGCAGGTCCCCTTCTCCTTTACGGCCATCTTCTCCAATTCTTGTCTCACTAGTTCTACACCACTGTTGTGGTTTAAGCCCAGCCAGTAACTCAGAACCATGCAGCCACTCGCTTACTCTCCCACCTTTCCCACCCCCAGCTCCTGGAGTGGGGGGGAGGAGAATAAAAAGGATGTAAATCCCATTGGTTGAGATAAGAGCAGTCCAGTAACTAAGGTATAACACAAACCACTATTGCTACCACCAATAATAATAATGATAAGGGAAACAACAAGGGAAGAGAATATAAAACCAAAAGGGGAAAATTAAAACAATAAATACAAGTGATGCACAGTATAATTGCTCACCACCTGCCAACCAATAGCCAGCCTGACCTGAGCAGTGATCTGGGCCTTCTGGGTAACTCCCCCCAGTTTATATGCTGGGCATGACGTGCTGGGGTATGGAATATCCCTTTGGTTAGTTTGAATCAGGTGTCCTGTCTCTGCTCCCTCCCGGCTTTCTGTGCCCCTCCTCACTGGCAGAGCATGAGACTGAAAAGTTCTTAATCGGAGTAAACATTACTTAGCAACAACTAAAAACATCGGTGTTATCAGCACTGCTCTCAGACAAAAGTCAAAAACACAGCACTGCAGTAGCTACTAAGAAGGAGAAAAACAACTGTTACCGCTAAACCCAGGACACCAACCCATTTCTGGTTTTAACTCTTTTGCCCAACCTTTGCCTTTTCTTTAAACTCTGCTCTGTGGAACACCAAGTGCCAGCCTTTCAGGATTAAGCCCTTCCCACTTTGGAGTCCATTCATAATTCTGCTCTCTACATACTATTTGCAGAGTGTATCCATCTGGCCTGCTGTGGGTTACTTGTGAGATAAGCACTGGTCTCAAGAAACATTCAGAAACTGATTCCCACATTCATCTTTGCTTTACTCTCTGTTGCTCTAATACACAACGATTTGTCTTCTGCTGGAGGCACAAACTCTGTATGAAATACTATGAGATTTCGCAGGCAGTGTCTGTTGTCTTTCCTTATCCCCACCTATTCACTTATCTATTACCTTGTTCATCTAATGTCAGTTCATCTAATGTCAAGTCATCTTGTTTGTGAAGTACTTCAACTGGAAAAGTGAATATGGAAGTGAGATGACAGTATCTGAGGTCTGTATGTATTTGTGTGTATGGCTCAAGAATGTAGTTGCATTTCTTGGGTTAGGACTATGAGCACAAAGGGTCAGATACAGAAATAATACAACAGGAGTGAATGAAATATGTGAATGTATTGTGATTGTGAGGTCTTTAATGCAATAGTAGGCTATAAGCATCTGAACAAATCAGATGCAAACCAGATGCTTGCAAGTGAATGATAAGGGCTAAAGTAGGGTAAGGAGAGTCAAAGATGACTCAAAATCATCTCTGAAATTCCAGGCCTAGGACAGTCACTTCCATAGTTAGCTTAGAGTGGTGTCCAAGCTATGTAACATCACACTCTGTAGTCATCAAAGAACTGTTTCGGTTGATGTGAGGAAAGTTGACGGATGTGAAAATTGTGATGGCCTCAACTGACTAAATTCAAAACTGACCCAGGATTCCCAGCACCCAAAAAATCTATTAAGCCACCTTTTGAGATGTCTTATACTATGGAAATTGAAGAGATTAAAAAATGTGGTTTCATAACTGGAAGTAGTAGAAAAATAACTGAATGCAATAAGAGATTATCATCATTATTACTGTTTATTATTACATTTTGTCACCTGTGTGTAGTGGTGAATGAGACTGATTCTATGTGCTCAGGCAACATAAATAATTCATGTTTGCAAAGCTGATGAGTAAACAACAAAAAATTATGTGGTATTTGATACTATTACTTCTTCTGCTCATTCATCTTAATTCTGTTAAAGTAGAGGTGGAGTCACTCTGTTTTGGACTTGTCTTGTTAAGTGATATAAATTGTTATGGTAGCCCTCGGTAGTATAACTACAACTGTGTTTATATATATATATCAGACAGGATCTTAATACTTAAAAAAAAGATACAGCTCTCTATATATGTTGGTTTGGGTTTTCTTTTAAACCATAAGAGTTCTAAGCAATAGGTTGTAGAATATCTGAAACACCTCCATATTTGCAGTAGACCCAGCACAAATAAGTCTGAAAAGAACCTGAGGTCTACCTTTGATTTTAAACAAAGTAGGAAAAATTGTGTTTTAGGCTTTAAGCCAGACAACCAGCTATTACAAATAGTGCCATTGATAAATAACCAGCATGGCAGGGTAGAATGATGGAGTGTGAGGAATTCTTCTTTGTATTCTTCATTGGAACACTCCTAAAGTTTGAGTTATTATTTTGATCAGGTTTGTTTCTTTCTGTATAAATACAACAAAGACATCAAGTTGCTGCCAAGTGAAACTAAAATTATTGTCAACATTCTTTGAAGAACAGGAAAATAATTTATCTTTCATAATACTTTGTGGCAGCTGTTGGTGAATAACTATTTTCACTGCCAGGTACTCAATTCATCATAATTTAAATCTTTGTACTTAGCCTACTGAAACTTGTGAAGCATAGAGCTTAAAATTGCATGTCTTGGTTCTGTTGCATCTCTAAAATGTAGCTTGCAGCTCAACGGAGATCCCACTGAAGCTGAAATCTGTGTGAAGAATTTGTGGATCCAAAGCTGTGGTCAGTTCAATTACCCCAGCTTTCTAACATCACAACCAGGAGAGCATGTGAGACACAGAATGATTTTAAGGTTTCAAGATTTTCTGGCTTTTGCATTGTAGTAAATATGCTGCATTCTTTTGTGGATTAAACTCTTATGGAAAAGGTATTGAGCAAATAAAAACGAAAGTGCCACCTAACAAAGAAGCCATCTGTTCTTCTGCCACAATTAAAAAAGGAAAAAGTTTATTTTGAGTTACTTGGATGGCTTGGACACCCTGCCTTCTCAGTGTGCATATATAGTGCATTTAAGCTCACATCAGAGACCTTCCTGGTTGGCATTGGCTAAAGACTCTGTGAATATGCTGAAGATATGGGCTCCAAGAGAAAAAAAAACCAAGCTGCTGAAAACAAAATGTTAACGCTTTTGTAAATCTGCCAAGTTTTTCAATATAACTGCCAACAGTTTGATGTTCAGAGGAACTCAGCAGAATTGCTAACATGCATGCTGCATAAATGGCTATTCATTAGAAAGATGGTGTAGTTTATATGTGGCTGCTTTCTTTGGCTGGCTAATATATCAAGTATGGTGCTTGTTTTGTACTGTGAAAAACTTTCTCCATTACCATAGTAACCTCTTGCATGTTGGCGGAAGCTGATGTCATTCATGGTATTGTTCATTCTTAGTGAATTGGTCCTCAAAGTGCTAACAAGTTCCAGGGAGATAAAGAACACTAAGTATGCATTCTGGTTAAACATGCTTTAACCCTTTCAACTTACCAGATCCCTGCAGATACACAGGTCCATACATCTGATATACACACATACACATATTTATTTTCTTTAGTATTGCTAAGGAAAAGGTTAGAATGTCACATTTGGCTAGCACAATTCTGGAGTTAAAGAGTAAAGGCATGAGTCCTCTGTCACTCCCTTTTTATTCTCTACTGTCTCAGCATTACAGGTAAGCTCATTTAAGGAAAAACAATTTAGTCTCTTTTTTTCTATTTATCTATTCACCTAAAGTTACTCCTTTCTTCATTTTAGTTTTGTTTCATGTACCATGGTGCAGTTTTCTCTAGTTGGTTCACTCAGCTATCTCTACCTCAGGACAGCCATTGAAAATGGCTTTGGGAAGTCTGTGCTAGAGTTCTTGGGGCACAATAGTGATGTGGTTCACCTGGACTATGTCAGAGCATTGTAAGAGTGATATATTTTTGGCATTTGACCCATGTTTTTACAAGAGCATGGCCCAGAAAAAGCCTCAAACAAAACAATGTAAACATTTCAGGAATGTGGCCTGCAGAGTGCTGCCACGTACCATGTGGCAGGAGAGCATAGGTGATTTTAAATACATTGGTTTTGCTGAGTAAGCTGCTTGATTAGGGCTCATGTTTGTAATACAGTTTGATATTTTCATTACAAAATTATATACTTATAAGTAGCACAATGGAAAAAACATGTGGCAAGTGAGATCAGACTTAAAGTTTTATAAATTAGGATCATGACATTTTAGGTCTGGAAGCATTTATAACCTGTATTAAACTGATGAAATATATAAGGAAAGGAATATCATGAACATATTTTTAAAGATTCAGCATTTCTGAAAGGCCTAGGGAATCAAAAATACCATACTACAGACTTCGTGAGACATTAGAAACACTCCCTTTTCTCACCAGGATGTAAATAAAATCTTTGGAAAAAGTGCAAGCAGTGAAGTAAAAGATTAGCTGGCTGACCCATGTCAAAAAATAAGTATGTAGGACATTTCCTTGGTGTATAAGAACCACATATCTAGTTTGTAAGTCTGCCTCATTCAGGATAGGGGTTAATCCTCATTGGAGTAGTAAGGAATAGATCTTTTTGCTTTAACCAGCTACACCATCCATTTATCAGCTCTGGTAGTACAAGAACGTGCAGGTTATTATTCACTAGAGTTCACTGATTGCATGCTTGTCCTTCTGTTGAGAAAGCCTTTCCTGACAAAATGTGGTTTTGAACTGGTAGTAATAAAGAACTGGTTTGGATTCCAATGAATAAAAAGTTCCTCTCAAAATGCCAGTTTCTAAAAATGATTGACTAAGAATTTAAAATAGATGGAGCCACAATGTAACTGAATAAAAGCTAAATGCAGATATCCAGTACCTTGCATTGCTACAACAGTCACGAAGCTAATGTTTTTCAACCTTAAAAGCAAATACTTCTGCGACCTCACCCCAGTACGTAAATCACTCACACAGTAATAAAAATGGTAAGAATCTATGGAACAGTTGTCTGAAATCAGTATTTCAGATACAAGTCTATAGAATACCTAAATGTAAGTTTTCTGAATGATTACTCCTGCCAATTGAACATATTTCCCTTTGTAGAAGCTGATGGCATCTAATTTGATATTTAAAATGCAGGTATAATCAAGCAGCTGGCGCTCTTGGTAACCCAATCCTTGATTAACACATCAACAATTAGTAGTTTTGTCATTGTGATAGGCCCTTAACAAACTAGATAAGCAGTGGTGCTGTTTAGAGGTTAGTAGCTGCTCTAGTATTTCCAATCTTGTACTTCCCCAAACTAATTGTTAAGAAGATATGTGGCATATTAAAATACTATGAACCTTGATTGATGCAAACTCACAAATAGAAATCAATTGCTTTGTCAACTTGCTCAATCTTAGCACTTGGTCAGCTCTGCAGAATGGATCTAGATAAACAGAGAATCCATAGTACGAAAGTACTATGTGGCTTTGTGCTGTGCTTTCCACTGTGGATTCAAAGTAAACCTTTGAATATGGCACACGAGATAAATTTCGACGATTTCTTTTTAATTTGCCTTGCTTATGCCAGTGTTAAAATTACATGCCCCAAACTGTAATTAGCTCACTGTGAGAACAAAAAATGATACATGAGTCTCCAAGTTAGGATATAGAAATTTTAACAGGAAAACAAGTCCTTATTGATGAATTTAGCTAACAGAAATTGAAAAAAAAAAAAAAGCAATCTGATCAGGCTGTTGTCTTATCTGAAAAATAAATATACATGGATGAGTATAATTTGAAGTGACAGACACAAAAATACTGTGAAATTCACACACACTTGAATGGATACAAATTTTTCTCCTGACTAACTTTCATAACGTTTCATTAACCCTGCTGGAAAACTTAAGCAAAGACATTTATTCACTAGAAGCAAGTCAGGATGTTGTGTACTGGTTATGTATAAATGGAGATGTTTTCAGGTTTTCTGAAAGAACAACTCCTTCTCCTTTCCCTTTTCTCTTTCTCAGTTCCCTTTTCTCTTTTCCTGATGTTTCTGTGGCACTGCATGACCTCTTCTTTAAAGATAATAGCATATCATGTAGGTATTCTACAGCAAGCAGTAGAGAGCAGTCCTTTGATGTGTATATTCTAGGTCACTTTCTTCTCTTCACTTCATCTTTTTGCATCACCTACTATGTCTGTAGCCGTAGTAGATTATTTATTTATCTGTCAGTTTATTTTCTTTGACTTAACCCGTTCACTTGTGTCTATGCAGCAAAATGGGAATGCCTTCAAAGCTAGAAAACTTTGTATGTGTCCTGGGTTCATGTCATATTTGTCATGATTAAAAATATGCCCTCTTCCTTTCCTTGACTCCAATCTTCTCTTACCCAGCTTCCCCACGTCTCCTTTCTGAGCAGAACAACAGTTTTGGATGTCTGTCCTCACTTCACCCGATGAAATTTGCATGAACAAAGTGTCTCCCAGCTTTCAGGCAATGATTCACACCTCCTACCTAAGCTTCTAGCTGTCAAACTACAGAAGCATTTCTTCCACAAATGACTATTCTGCTAAATAAGCAGCCAACACAACTACGTAGCAGGTGTCATAGCTGCATGGGACAAGCAAAGACAATGTCATACCCTTATGTCACCAAGATACACAGCTGAAATTATATCTCTGAAAAAAAATATTAAGTCTAAAAGAAATACACATGTTGAATGTATCCCAAGGAAAGTGTATGATTAGCATGATCCTTAGTTTGAATTGATCTGGAGAAAATATTAATCAATTTAGTAAAGGTGAAAAAGTGAGATTCAATCCACTTGAACATAGGAGGGCAGCCTCAAAACAACCACAGAGATTCAGTTCCTTTTCCTATCAAACAGAAACTTCTGAGCTGCAAGGGGGAATGCTGTTCATATTCATGCCATTCCAGTGGCATGCTTGGTGTTTTGGTAAAGCTCATGCTATGGGAATTTCTATGTCTTCTTATAGATGCTCTCTGGTCTTTTACTTGTAAAAATATTCAGTGGACCTACATGAGAACTTCCCACCAATCATAGGTTACAGAAAGGAATTGATTGACAACAACTCCAAATTATTTCAAATTATTTCTGATTTGGAATTTCATCCCCTGAACTTATATATAATGACATGCTCTAGGTGAGAAACAAGGAGCAATGGTTTGTTTGCAGGTTAGTGACAAATCTGATAGCAATTTACATTCATAACTATCAATAAAAGAATGAATGAATTGCAATAGCACACTTGGTAGACTGCACACAGGTTGGAAATGATACTTAAGTCACATTCTGCTCATTTTGGCATTTGAATAGATGCAATTAGCACTAGTGGGTGATCTTAGCTCACCATTACAAAGGTTTCACCCAAAATTACCATTTTTTATTCCAAAGTCATACAAAGTTATTTCTACAGTGAACATTACTAATGTCAAATATCTGTGGTAGAGAATTTTTTTGTTGCCTTCTAAATTGTGGCTTTGCAAAAGTTGAGTTGTAAATGTTTTTATGTCAGCAAACTAATGAAAAGTAAAAAAAAAAATTCTTCATATACATTGGATATAATGGTAAACTGACCTTTTAGGTCTTCTAATAGAGGAAGAATCAGCTTCAGAACCAATACCAATATTAATATTTTAATTAAATATTGCCACTTTAGAGGAATAATTCAGCATTTTATTAAATTTTAGAATAACATTTTAATATGGGCTGCCTGCTGGAAGATGGTATGCTGACACAGGACAGTGCTGTGTCCTGCAAAGACACTTTGTCTAGCTTGGGTACAGGAACCACCACAGACCCAGCACTCCTGCTGAGACTACACTGTAATGCAGATGTACACTGCACATGCTGTCAGTGCTAACATGTTGAGAGCTTGGTACATATTTCTCCCTGGCACCGAAGTTTGGAGCTAGAGAATCAGGTGCAGGAGGAATGATCTGGGACACTGGGGAATAGGAAGTTTAATGCCTTGCTCCAGCGGCTAGTATGACTTCTTCAAACAAGGAGTGAGGTCTTCCCTTTGCCTGGTGGTGTGTCCTAACCACGAAATAACAAAATCTTTCTTTCTCTAACAGTTCATTTATGCCATGCAAAGTAGAGTACTATGCATAGGAAAAGCAGATTTAAGGTCCACCCTCTTCTGAGCTCTTCCTATGTACGTGAATTCTACCAGACAGTTAAGTCAAACCTGTGGCTGCCTGCTGCAGCCCAGGGGCAGCCCCCATCTCCTCTCAGTGGCACCACAGCTGCTCTCTGCTTCTTTCTCATATACTTTCTTTCTCACTGACTCTCAGAAAGCCTGTTCAAGCAACTGAACTAGCTATGAAAAAACGTTTAGTTTTCTTTCAATTTTGTTCCAACGGAAGAAGCATCAGGAGCAGGACTGCCACCTTTAGGACCACAGATACACCCAAACCCAGCTTAGCTGCACTGTAAAAGTACACCCTTAGGGAAAAGTGTGCTTCTGTGGCATCTAAACCTTTCTGTGCTTTGCGTAAGCCACTTAGGCATGTTAAGATTCAGGGGCTTTTTTATCATACCAGTGCTCCTGGTTCTCTTCTTCCAAGAGCTAAAATAATAAATTGATTGTTCATTTCACAGTAAAGTAGTTCTTAATCTTTTGTAACTTATTCAGCTTTCTCACTCTTGAGAAGGTCTTGCAACTTGCAGGGATTTTACTCTATGTTTTGTCTCAGGTGAATCTCCACGACTTGCAACACAATTAGCCTTGTAAATAAACTTTTGGATGCCAGTGTTTGCAAGAGTGAGGCTTACCTCAGTACTATAGGCAACAATTTCCATTTGACTTGAAATGGTTACTTTTAAGTAATAGTCTGATGTGTCAGACAGCATTAACATACTTCACAGTTTTGAAAAATGAACTGTATAGAGATATGGATCTAGTAACTGAGGTGCTTTACACAGCTATTGTTTCATTTCCATTTCAGATGCTTAGCCTCTAGTCACTTAAACAAGGAAGGTGATTTTACAGTAAAAATCTAGATGACACAAAAGTCAAAGGAAATAAATAGGCATCACAGGCGGCTTCTAGGAAATCCTTTCCACCTGAGACATCACTCTTTCTGGACTGAATGAAAATCAATAGGAAATGACAGATCTTACATATGAAAGTTGCTTACAGAGCACAAGGAGGAAGTTACCCATCTTTTGTGTAACAACTGATTATTTAGACTGTTTGACCAACAAGCAAGGAGCCATAACAGGCCTGCCTCAGCCCCAGAGAGTTTCAGTCCACTTTCTAAGAAAGCACCTCAGCAAGACACTACGGCATGCACTGAGGCTTGAGGAAAAAGGAAATTGGATACTCCGTCACTGTTAGACCAGAGGGCAGCCAGAATTCAAAGTCAAAGAGCCAGAAGACATCATCCAGGCATTTAACATGCAGGAGACTGAATGAGGGTCTAAATTTTGCTTCCTATATTACTTTCTATATTTATCCTAGGATAAAACTATTCTGTAAGCACATTTCCTAACCAAGCACCCCAATCACAAAGCTAGAGACTAGGTTCTCGTTTTCTTCAGTCCTCATAGCTCCTTCACTCCTGCTTGTATGGTTTCAGCTTCCAGGCCCAGGAAAGAGGGAGCTCTGAGGACTGAAGCACTGAAAGGTTAGAAGATATGCTTAGGAGGCACTGCTCCCAACTTCCCTACCTGAATTTAATCTGCTTACAGGGACACTGAATGTTCAGACATTGGGTACTGAGACCCTAAAACTTCAGGTGAAGCTCATTGTGGTTAGATTCATGATTGGCAGCTTGGGCTTCTCTGGAAAGCTTGAGTGAATTTCAGAAGTGGGCCACTTGCATGTTGAGCTTCAAATGAGGCACAGGTAACCAACACTAAGTTGGTGAAGGTATCATCATCAGGAACCATTCCAGACTCACTTAGGGGTAAGCTAATATGGAGTATATACTCTAATCAATCTCAGAAAATAAATGCACTGGTGTGAATCAGTGGATGTGTACCCTAGCTAAAAGTTAAGCAGGGCTCTCACCTGTTGGCAAAATGCCTTACCAGCTAGTCTCATCATTTGATAAGATGGCAAAAGACTTTTCTGTCACCAGGATTTGTGGCTTTGCTGCCTTTAATGTTCTTTTGCAAGATTTCCGCTTGCAGTGCCAGTAAACACAGCACTAAAGCAGCAGAGCGTGAGCAAGCTACTTATAGTACTGCGACAGAAATAGATGTATGCAAGCTGCCGTTTATTTCCTAACTACGAACCTCGTAAGAAGTGTAGGTTTTGCCTCCATCTCACCGGGTGATAATTACGACGTTCCTAGCGTTTCCCTTTTGTTGGGCATTACATGCCAGCAGATAATCAAGTGGGTCTTTGTTGTGCTGAGCTAGATCCAGATTACTCCAATCCACACAGCCTCCCCTCACCTCTTTCTTAAGGCAGTTCACTGAAGGGGGGGGGGGGGCGGACAATGAAGGTCGAAACCCAAAAAAGCCGCGGCGTGTCCAGCGGGGCTGCGTGAACACCGGGCGCGGCTGGTGGGTGCTGGAACGGGTAGCACAGGGAGGGGTACAAGAGGCGCTCTGCGGTGTGCCAGGACGGGGAGTTGGTACACGGGGCCGGCGAACCTCGCTTGGATCACCCCGCCGCCCTCGGGGCGCCCCGGCAGGTACTGGGGCGGGGCGGCACAGGGAGAGCCGCCCCCCGGCTGCCCCGGCGCGGCCGGCAGCTGGGCAGCGCACCGCATCGCGGGGAGGCGTCTGCGAGAGGCAAGCAGGGAGGAGTGCCGGGTAGGCAGGCGGAGGCAGCACGGGTTTAGCTCCGCACGGCGGGGCTGAGCGCACCGTGCTGCAAAGATAGACCACCGAGAGAGCCTGCAAGTGTGCCGCGGTGCCGGCCCACGCCGCAGCCTCCCTTCCCCTCGCTTCGCCGTGCCCGCACCGGCGGAAAGGAGACGAGAGGCGGTTCCTCCCGCCACCGTCTGTCCCGGGGCCACGTCCCCCGAGGTAAGAGCCGCCCTGGGAGGGGGGTTCTGCGGGGCTGCCGGCGCATTCTGCGGAGGGTGGGGGTTTTAATTTTTTTTTTTTTTTTTCCTTCTCCTCCCCCTGTCTGTTTTGTCTGTCCGTGTCCTGCCCGGGGAGAGGCACGAGCTGCCCGTGTTGCGGGTGGGGAGGGAGAGGTTAATCCAGTGGGTCACCTAGGTGCTCGGTTCAGTCCGCTCTTTATTGTGCACGCAGGTGAGAAAACTGACAGTATGTGAGATTTGCACTTTTCCTCACACCAGCTCCTTTGTGGGCACGCTGTGGCGCTCCCCGAGCCTCCCGTTCGGGCGGAGAGGCTGACGCAAGCCCGCCACCCCGCCGGTAGAAATCAGTGCTGACAGGCAACCGGATAGGAATTTTCATCTAAACGTTTTATTTCATTGGCCGTGTCAGTCGGTTAAATCCCAGTGTTGTGTGAGAGCGCGCTCACCGAACAGGTAAGGGAAGGGTGAAGGGCAATGCCGTGTGCTAGGCTCGTTTCCATCAGCCCTCCTCAGGTGGGTCCTCGAACCGTATCCTCCCTCCTTAGCTGGAGGGATCCTGGCCCCCGGGTTTCACAACAGACAGGTGGGAGCTTGTGGGTCTTGTGTGAGGCTGGGTACCAAAAGCCTTGGTTTGAAAGGGCTGGGGTTGTTGGCTTTTGGGAGTCTGCTGGCCTCAGAGGCTTGCTTTGGGGAGAGATTACTTTGTCTTCTCTGTGGGAAGGTACTGAGTAGCGTGCCAGAATAATGCAGGAAGAGGGGAGCAATTCAATTTAGGTGTTTGCACAGTGAGTTTATGAACTTTCTGTGGGAAACTTTGAGACTGGAAGAGTGAGAACGTAAGCCTTGCAAAACACAAAGGTCAGCCCTGGAGCAGTGCAGGGTCTGAGTGTGATCACAGACCAGAGTCTCCTGCCGTGGGTTGTTTTTGGGCAGAATCCCAGGCAGATCATGGTTTCTTGTCTCCTGTTCCCACATCTTTGTAGGAGAGCATTTCTCCTGTTGAGCTCTGTATTCTCCATATATTCTGCTTATAAAGCCCTGTCTATACCAGTGTTATCAGTGTGTTATATTAAAACCAAGCAGGCAGTGCTGTATTAGTTTCTTAGGTGGTGCTTTACTTTGGGAATAATATTGTGGATGTAAAACCATTCCCTTTTGTGGAGAACAGAACAAATTTAGACTTCATTGCCAGCATCTGAGATGTGACCCAAGGGTAAAAAAAACCCAAAAGGCCAAGGAAGTGTGTTATGTATGTATATAGATGGTGTACAGTAGGTTCAAAGCAATGGGACAAGTTCCCTTGGCTGGACTATTGTTACACAACAGCAGGGGTGCCATTAAAAGTACCGGTAAAGACTGGGATTAGGGTGATTGGTAGAGCAGAGCTCTGAACAGTTGGTGTGATTTTTGTGTTGGAGCAGCTGTAAATCACATTATACAAAGAGAAAGCCAGTCCTTGGCCTCAAGAGATGACACAGGTACAGCAAGCAGTAACAGGAAGGAACAGAGGGCAAGCCATTTGTCTAGTATTACATAGGTTAGGCCAGAAATGAAAGTTTCCAGACTGAAACTGTATTTATGGGTTCTGTCTCTGTTATAATACTTTTTCATTATGAACTAGTTTTTTTTTCCCGATAATGGAGTAATTTTGCAAGTACTAGCGATAATGTTTGATGTACAGTATGCGGAGCACATATTTAATGTGGAAAATGAATAAATGTTGAAGATCTTCAAACTGGGAGATCAAAATGCTTCTAACTGGAAGTGCACAAAATTATTTGAATAAATCTGCCTATTGTATAGTATATTCTTTAATTGTATGGTGGCAATTAAATGGAGCTTGAGTTGCTTGGGATTTGTAGTGCTGGCTGACAAAACTGACCATCATGAAACACTGGTTTATTGTGCTGCTTAGAAATAGCTTTTGCATTTTGTGCTAGCATGATGTTACTTTAAGTAGTACCATTATTTCAACCCAGTGTAATGCGATGAAAAGCATTTGGCATGCACTCCTCTAAAACAACATTTTAGTGCTAAATTCATATCCTTGCTCAAAGGTATCTATAAAATACTATGCTTATGTAGGGTGTTGTACCAAGAAAAATAAACATCTAGGTTAAAGCCATCTTAAAACATTTTTGTCATGGAACGACAGTAGAACAGCAGTTTAAACCATGCTTATCCTCTTTTGGAGGGGAATGATTTCTTCACCTTAGACATGGAAACTGACCAAGTAATCATGAGGTAAGTGGCCATAATAAATGGGATGCTTTCATGAGATGAATTACAGATTTGAGCATGAGCCTCTTCGTCTCACCTGATTGTCCTAACAAATGAGTTATTTTAGAGGGATTCCCATGTGTTTCTTTCACAAAAAGATGTGCTGAAATATGCAGTTTGAATGTATGTGTTCACACACAGAGTGTTTTCTTCTTCAATTTTGAGATACAACAGAAAATATTCTTCCAATCTGAATAATGCTTTTATCCAGTTTTTCATGAGCATGACTTTGTCTAGTTCTATAAAAAAATGGCACAATAGCAAATTCCTCATCTGCTTTAAAAAAACAACCAAACAAAAAATCCCAAACAAAAACCCACAACAAAACAAAAAAACCCCAAACAAGCAGTATGGTCCAAAGACACTTTGTACAGTCAGTACTATCATCTCAAGTAAAGCCTGCATGTTGGCTTGTTACTGTCTTGCTGATCATAGCCTAACAAACCTCACTTTCGTGTTCTCTGTTTTTTTTTCCACACAATCTTCTTTCTGCTATTAACTGTTAAGGTAATTATAGCTAATGAACACGGGAAAATGCTGTAATCCAGCACAAAATTAGCAATAACTGGGAATGCAGTTGATGATGTCTGGAAATACCATGTTGTCACATGTTGTCAACAACAACAGCTGCTGGAGATACTTGCCATTTTGTGGGCCAGACCTGCTGGTTTAAAAGTCTGCCAAGTTCATGTGAAATGCAGCTTGTTGCATCTTTCTGAAAAGGACAGCAGATATTTTTTTGGCTCGGTAAGATGAAAGAACCTGCCTGGCAGGCAGCTAACTCTAACCTTTGCACTTAGATTTGTTAATTTTCCCTAAGGTGTGCGTTTCATGTGGTGCCAAGCCTAGCTCTTCATTCGAATTCTTTAGCTTCTTATGAAACGTGTCACAGCAGTCAAATAAACATCAATATGTGTGTGTGTATATATCTGGCTACTCTCACAGCCTTTTTGTGGAGTAATTGTTAATATATCATGCTGTTTTTCGTGCCTGAAAGTGTGTATATTCCTGGCCTGGTTTATTACGCATACAGAAGAGGAGGGTTAGATAATGGATTTTGGGTTTTGTTCCTTCTTTCTGAATGTTTCACTTAGAATGTCATTCTCACTAATTCTGGGAACTGTTAATGCAAACATTGTATCTGTTTGGTCAGAAAAAGGTTTTTTTCTTCTCTAAAATATTTGAAAACATGGAAGTAAGTTGTGAAACCTGAAGTGTATGACCAGGTTTCAGATCTTAATTGTGGCAATGCTAGGTCTTGGCTAGTGGGTAAGCTGGTATCTGTGGTCATCATGTTTTTTCCTAAATTACATCCTGAATTCACAATAACATTCAAAGAAAGGCTTTTATTTTGACAAAACTTGATCTTTCTGTCAAAACACCCAGAACACCTCTGGATATCGCCAGTATGAATGAATATTTGAATAGAGGGGTTTGGGTGTATCCACTGGAAAAGAACTGAGGTTATTGTAAGTTGCAGTAGGGGAAAAATAATATATACATAAAAAATCATTACTGTGTTGTGCTCCAGGAAGAGAATGACTGTGTTTCTTGTTTTGTTTTGGTTTTGTAATGGATATAGCAAATACATATGTTTTTCAGAGGTAGTTGCTGTGGTGTAAAACAAAAGGGGACATTAAAAGGTAGACTAAATGAAAACTAAAAAATACCAGCAATAAGGCCTCTGGTAAATGGCTTCAAGGTGTTTGAAATAACTGTGAGTTTTGAATCATACATAGAGAAGTAGTTGGTTATTTCCAGACATGCTAAAAATGCCTTGTTCCTCTTTGGAATAAATGTGTGTCTAGGGTAAGGTATCAAATCTTAACTTCCAATGCCCTTAAAGATGGAAGAGCTGCATATGCATGCTCAGCAGTGCAAGGCTGACACCTGTGTTGACTCAGAGACACGGGCACTAGGGTAACCAAGCTGATTTTTCTGGTGCTTTTAGGCATAAACTCATCTCATCTGAGCTGATGGGAGAAAGAATAGGTTTCAAAATGCAGCTTATCTTTAGCAGCTGAAAGGTATTTGAGGTTACCCAGGAAATCACTTAAATCTTTCTTTTTCTTCCCTTGGTGAAAATGGCTAAGATGGCGCAGCTGGGTTGGTTGTGGAATATGTCTGGCAATGAGGGGCTGCTGCTCAAAGATTGTCTAAAGGTAATTGGGCAATGTGATCTGAGTCCATAGTGAGATAGTGGAAGCTAGCTCTGTCCCAGAGGCATGCATGCAAGTATTCCTTGTAGGCATCTAAAGTATGTTGCAGCCATGGCACAAGCATGTAACAACCACATCAGGTAGTAAAGTTGAGGTGACTGAGAAGATGCTGTTTGTGGTTCAGAAGACAATTAGTTTTTTTGATGGTTGATAGTGGGAGTGAGGTGTTCCATACAAATAGAAATTCTTTTGTCACGTGAAGCAGTGTTCAGTGGACTTGAAATAAAGTGGTGCAGTGCTGCCAAAAAAACCAAAAGCCAAAACAAAACACACCTAAACCCCCCAAAATAAAAGGTTTTTTTTCCTTTTGATACCTAAAGAGCTTTGCATCTGCTCTTCTGAGATCACAGATGACTCTGGTTTGAGATTAGGATAAGATACAAAATGTTTGGAAAGACTACGGGATGCATGGAATATCAATATAGTTGTGGTGGTTTTTTTTGAAGCAGTTATGTCTCAAGTAAATGGGCTATAAAGGAATTGTAACTGTTGCTGTTTGTAGCAGTAGTTTACTGTGGATCAATTCTCAATTGAAATGCCTTTGTGTCAGATGCTGTTTTATTAGGTGTAATAAACAATGTGTCAGGTGCTGTTTTATTAGGTGTAATAAACAAAAGCATCTCTTCAACTGCATTTATCTTAGGGTCTTAGAAATACCATGTACAAGGAGGGGAGACTGGATAGTGTTGACAGTTTTATATTTTTATGGCATCAGCAGCAGCTAAATCCCATCATGGGAGCTTAATCTGAGCAAGTGTCCAGGCTCCCTGTGTAATCAAAGGAGAGAGAGGAATGACCTGCTTGTGGTAAGTATCTGAGTGTATGGCTGTGACTCTCTACTATGCCTCTCTGGTGTCGAAGAGGATGGGCATAGGAGTCCTTGCCTGTACCTGCACGAATCAAATGAGGTCTCTTTCCAGAAGAGAGTACTGTGGGTGCGTAACATTTGCCTGGTAGTGTCCTGGATGTCAGCTGCAAGGGAAAGTTTGGGCAGTCTGTCAGATCTAGCTTGTAGATAAAAATGCAGTGTGTCCTAATTAGGAGTTTTATTTAAGGAACATTAGTAATTTAACACCCTGATCTAATTGCTCGTAAGCTTCTTGCTAATTTTGTAATTAGCACTGGAG
>JANHGB010045126.1:0-22668 GCA_026283785.1 Coracopsis vasa | reverse complement strand
CAATTGACCTTGAACTTGCTGTTGCCCCATCCCTGGCAGTGTTCAAGGCCAGGTTGGACACAGGGACTTGGAGCAAGTAGTGGAAGGTGTCCTTGCCTGTGGGAGGGGGTTGGAACTGGATGAACTTTAAGGTCCTTTCCAACCCAAACCAGTCTGGGATTCTGTGATCTTCACACTTCAGCTAAGGCAGAAAACAAACTTACACTCAGTAATTAGGCTTTCAAGCATGGCTATTAATTTGGGGGTGTCTTAAGGTAAATTAGAAATCCGTTTTTAACATGCAGCCCCATGCAGTGACGGGGTAGGAGTCTGAAAAGGCCCCGTTTCACCCTGTGCGTGAGGGTAATTAGGACAAACCCCAGGGTGATCACCTTGTCCCCTTGTTAGGGTTTCCAGAATGCAGTGCATCGGTCAGGCTTGCAGAGCCTGGGTAGAACTGAGTCACACTTGGGTCAGGGTAAATCCGCAGGCAAGAAGATTAGAGCTGGCGGGGAAAGAAAGAGCTCTGTGTCGTGGGATAAAAGCAGGTTGCAAAAAGCTCCAATCCTGGAAGGGTTTTTAATCCTGGAGGTGGCCAATGCCTTTAGGTCCCCTTGGGTTGCTGACACAAAGGTAGCCCACGTGCCCCGTGCGCTGGGTTGGGGTATTTCCAGTATCAGTCCCCACGGGGAGCAGTTAAGCTCCTATTTCCACCCGTAATCCTGCAGGGATCTATAAATCTGTGTATCTCTGTGCCCTGTTAAGCAGGTTTATGGCTGTCCCAGCAGTTCACTGCAAAATCATCTGAAAACAAGAGCCTACCCTAAGCTGTAGGTGGGAGTTACTCTCCCCTTTGCACTCCTTCTTCCTCTGTTGATAAGTGTTTCAATAACCCCTGTGACAAACAGCTTCCATGAGTGATGGTCTGAATGCCCTCCATACCTCAGCCCAGAATAGCCTGTTGCCTGATGGTTATGACATTCTCTTGCAAGATAAAGATATGGATTCGAGCAGCACAAATGGCAAAAGAAGGTGAAATTGGGCTTTCTCCATGCCTGGTTGTAGTGAGAGCAGGACATCAGCCACCTTGTAGGTACTCCTTGAAGAAAAGCAGTTGCATCTACTTACTTTTTCTTCTCCCTCAAGAGATGACTCTAGGGGATGATGCAGAGTGGTACCTGTTTGAGGCTTGGAGTGAGATGTGGATGTCCCAGGGAGGTTTAAGACTACCGTGAATCCCTCTTGGATGCAACTCCGTGCATCCCCATGCGTGATGCTAGGAGCACAGAGTAGCTATTGTGAATTAATTCCCCAAAGCAACTACGTGCTTGAAAGCTGCTACAGAGCTGGTCCTACCATATTTATTCAGTAATTACACTACTATATCTCATTCCATGACTAACAATAACCAACAGGAGATACTTTAGGGGGTGGTGATGATCCATCACCCTGTGATTAACTTTCTCCTCCTATGAGCTCTCTCTGCTGTTGGCCAGGAGGTATTGCAGTTGCTCACATCACTTCTGTGCAGCCAGCAGTGGCCTGTTTTATAGAGCAGAAAGTCATAATGATAAGCACAGTGAAGATTACGGCCCCTTTGTAGGTCATGGGCTGCTAGGTGACTGCGGTCTCAATACCTGCTTTGCAGAGGCCACCAGTATGTCAGTGGGACGAATCTGGAGCTGCTGTGGCTGGTAGAAACATTAGCCTTCTGAAGCTTTCCGTGGTGGGTGGAAAGAGCTGTGGGTACAGTGATGCATATCTGTCCCAAAATCATGTTCGGATTGCAAACTTCCTGCAGAGCTAATGTCAACTCAGGTTTCAGGTCACTGCCACAAGCTAAATCAGGTTAGAGAGCAAACCCAGCAAGCAGGTACCAGAGGCTGGCAGCTATCAACGGGGATAATCTGTAGCATGATGTTTTTATGACTGGGCACCCATAACGACACGTACAAGTAGGGAATGGTTGTGGTCTGGAATGAGCTTGTTGGTTTGCTTGGTTCTGGTGAAAATTCCACTTGCTTTTCAGTAAGTGCAAAAAGTAACTGGTCAGATCCAGCTAAAGTCACTGGAGTTAAGTGGGGAAAGAATTGGCCTCATATGCCTGAGATCTGAGTTAACATAAAAGCTACAAGTTATTCCTGATTTGTTTTCATTAGGAAATCCTATGTAAAAAGGCTCTTGTTAGAGCAGTTCTTGCAGTTATTATTTTTACACAGTCTATGATTTTTGAACATCATAAATTATATATAAATTATAAAACCAGCCTTGATTTAATGTACTTTGGGGTTTGCATCAGGTGACTCCTACCAGCGACTATTTAATTAACTAAGAATCCGTCATTCTCGGCAAACAGTTCAATTGCATAGTGTGTAGAAGACAATAATTGAATATAAAGGTTTATTTTTGTCCCTCTATTGATGTCAAGGGAAAAGAGTGCAGTTATGAAAATGGAATAAAGTGAAAAGATTCCTTCAGTTCCTGCAGGTTGATTAGGACAAATGGCTTTCCATTCCAGTTTTTATGAATGTATAGTTTTCTGAAAGCTTTATAATACTTCAGGGAAAGGAAATTGCAGGCAGTAAATGATACAGGATGGTTCAGGTTATTGGGAGCTAGAGGAATGGGGTTTATCTGGAAAGGTGAGATTTACTGTTCTGCTGTATTTCACTTAAATGTTTGAGAAGGACTCAGATGCAGTGATTTGTACCTTATGATGGGCATGGAAGCAGCATGAGAGTGCTCAGTAACACCGGTTGCTGATGCAGTGTGCAGCCTTTATACACCTTTTGTCTGCAGGCAGCAGGTAGGCAGCAGTGTCAAACCTTTGCTATCCCCTATATTGAACTGGCAGCAAAGAGGTGACCACAGAGTCCAGGGATGGTTTGTCTCTCCTGGTCAGTGAAGGTAGCAGAATGTCTTTTCATATCTCAGCTTGATAAACAGCACTGGTTTTTATGGCATGAGTTTGGTTGGACAGTTCTTGCAGTGTTAGAGCTCTACCAGTAAATGCTGCTTAACAAAACAAGGGTATTTTTTATCTTCTTTTCTATGTAGAAAGCAGAAATATGGCAACAAAGGAAAAGCTTCAGTGCTTGAAAGACTTCCACAAGGATATCCTCAAACCCTCCCCTGGTAAGAGCCCAGGGACACGGCCTGAGGATGAGGCAGAAGGAAAGCCACCCCAGAGGGAGAAGTGGGCGAGCAAGATCGACTTCCTGCTGTCCGTGGCTGGGGGCTTCATTGGCTTAGGCAATGTCTGGCGGTTCCCGTATCTCTGCTACAAAAACGGCGGAGGTGAGTATTCCTTGATCTCATTCTCATGGATCAATCCCTCTGCCTTATCCTTAAACATTCCCACATCTGTTTCCTGCCTTTTTTCGCCACTCTTCAGGAGAGGCTGCACCAGAGGAGGTTTACACTGGAGCTGAGGAACAATTCCTTCCCCAAAGGGTGCTCAGGCATTGGAACAGGCAGGGCAGTGGTGGGATCACTGTCCCTGGAAGCGTTCACAAATCATGTAGACGAGGCCCTCAGTGCCATGGGTTAGTGGTGGCCTTGGCAGTGCTGGGGAGCGGTTGATGATCTTAAAGGTCTTTTCCAACCCAGTTGATTCTGGGATTACTTAATAGTTTTTGTTAAAAATTAATTAGGGAGAACCAGCAGCAGTTTCAGATGTTGTGCTGCTGAACCTTCTCTGCTCTGCTACTTCTGCTGCTACTGACTCTGAGTTCTAACCTAAAGATAAGCTGTTGATACAGAGCAGTAGGATATCAAACTGTCAGAACAAGAGCATTCTGAGCCCCATGAAACTACTGCATGCCTAACCCCGTTATTACAGCAGATTTTCCCTTCACAAAGGTGAGAAAATGCCCTTTCCAGACATATACACCCATTCCTCTTGCAGAGAATGTGAACAAAATATCCCAGAATGAGCTTATTATATACTGATATTAAAGTATGGAATGTTCCTGTGTTTATATATGCCTGTTACCAGTTTTTAGATGATCTTGTGTACGTTCTCTTATTTCATCCCAATTTTCTGTGTTCTATCTTCTCAACAGGTGCATTTCTTATACCTTATTTCATTTTCCTGTTTGGGGGAGGTCTTCCCGTGTTTTTCCTGGAGGTGGTGCTAGGACAGTATACCTCTGAAGGTGGAATCACATGCTGGGAAAAGATCTGCCCTATTTTCACTGGTTAGTATATCCTGTTGTGCTTTCCTGCTTCAAGACACCTCTGTAGACCATGTGCAGCAACACTTTTCACCTCACATCCATTAGTTAAGCTATTTGCTGTAGTAATTGCAGCAAATGATATTGGTTCCTGGAAAGATAGAAGTCAGAGAGTCTGAAGGACAAAGCAAGGTATTGATTCTGATGTTATCAACTTGTTAACTGGCAGAACTGCTGATAAGCAAGAAAGAAATTGTATATCATACCTTAAAAAGGCAAATGCATGTTTTGTTCACACGTATCAGAGAAAGTGTTGGTTGGGGAGGCTGGGTGGCATTCATGAAAGCATCTTCAAAGTATTATACTGAGCTGGAAATCAAAATCCCTCTGCCACGTGAAACCTTGTCATTGGCATCATCCTTCCATTACTGATACAGCCAAAACCTGGGCAGCATTTTGTGGTAGGATTGAGGAACAAGACTTTTGTCCTAACTGAGCATGCATAAACAGGCATGTTGGTCTGATGGTATTGAAGAACCTTTGCCAGTGAGTGAAGAACCACTGGCTGCTCACAGGAATTAAAGGAATGCTGCTCTGGGAGTTAACTAGGGTGAAAAATGAAAGGTTAGAAACATTACTGAAGATGCCTCTCTTGTGTATAGATTACCCTGCCCAGCCGGACAGCACAGGCAGTGTCATTTGGAATAATTGCACTAAACACAGCAGCACTCCTCAAATCCCATTTGGAAAGAGTGGGCACTTCACACTGACGTGTCTCCTGCACTCCCACCACTGCTGTTCCAGGCATCTCTCTCCCCTCATGTCACCCCAAGCTGAAGTGAGGGCTTTCTCTGTGGCTCACACTCCCACCTCATGCTCAGAGCGCTGCTGAAGTTGATGTAATTGTGCTACTTTAGCTCCATTTTCTTCCTCCTCCTCCCACTTTATTTTTGAGGAGGAGGAAGGAATGTTCCTTGTTTAAATAGCAATCTCCTAGGCATCCATGAAGAGAAATTGCAGCTCCGATAACGTGACTAGCTGTATATCCTGAATGAAATGCAGCTCTGCAGAATAAATAGCACTTGCTCTGCTTGCTTTTACCTGGCATAAAATAATCTCTGGGGGTAAAATTCCTGCTGCAATAAGGTTTGAAACAGTAAAGCGTGAGGCAGGTATCCCGGGTGCTGGGGTAGCCATCAGAGTGGTGGTAAAGGGAACCTCATAGGCTTTTCATCCTGCTTTAAGAGACTCTCTAAGTTTTTAAAGGAAATCTGGTTTTTCCCCTGGTTATTCCTAAGTGGCAAACTTTGTAAGCAGAGTTAAACATTGATATAATGAACCCTAACAGCTACACATACCACGCTTCCCTCGCACAAGTGAAACTGGGGCTGAAGCAGCAGCTTCTGCATTGATAGCTTTGCAATGTTCCTTTTCAGCTCATTCAAGACCTGTCTTTTTTGTTGTTTTCCTTTGCACATAGGCTGAGCTGAGCCAGTCCATAAATGTGAGTGGTGCAGGGGCTGCCCAGCTGAGCTGCCTCCAAGGAAGCTGGCCTGGGAATCAGTGTGGTGAGAATGAGGTTGCCCACGTAGGTACCTAAGAAGTGAGATGATGTAGCTCCAAATAAGCAAAGCGTGATGCCTTGAATTTCTTCTACTAAGACTTGAAATAGTCTTAGTAGACTATTCCAGTAGTAGTGGGGTAGTGCTAAACTGGGTAGACATCCTGCAGACCTTCTCTCCAGTGTCAGCAAACCATAGCCAGAAACTCAGCCCTAGGTGCCAGTGCTAGTCAGAGATGGTGGCAGGTCTGTGCTTATGTGTGATTAAGTTGAGTTCAGTTCAGTTTAGATGAGTTGAGTTGAGTTGTGTTGAGTTTCCATCAGCAGTGTGGTAGAGCAGGATACGTCAAGTCCACAATACAATGGGAATAGCAGCAGCTCCACAAGATCACAAGGTGCCCTAGCAAGAAGTGGCTGTCACGTCTGCATGTATTTCTTTTCTCTCCCCCTCTCGTCAGGAATTGGTTATGCTTCCATAGTGATTGTGTCCCTTCTGAACGTGTACTACATCGTGATCCTGGCCTGGGGACTCTACTACCTGTTCCAGTCGTTCCAGAGCGTCCTGCCATGGGCACACTGCCACCAGAAGTGGAACACACCAACCTGCGTGGAAGACACTCTCAGGAAGAACAAGACACTCTGGATATCACTGAATGCCACTAACTTCACCTCTCCTGTCACAGAGTTTTGGGAGTAAGTACCCTCTCTTCATGGTGTCCTTTTGAGTGCTTTGGTGGCATGCCAGAGGTCAGGCTTGAGATTGTATGGAAGCCCAGTGGGGAATGTTAGATAGGAGCAGAAAGTTGTTCTGGGTGTCAGTTTGACTGGCGTTCGCTACTGGTTTTCGCCCATCTTGAGATAGACTGGTAAGTCTGCGGGTTCTGGAGGAAGACATTAGATGTGTAACTGCATTCATCCTAGAGCATAGAGGGAGCCTGAAAAGCCCGGTGCAACTCCTTGTTTGGAAGAAAGCTTGTTTCCTTCTTAGTTGGGATTGTCTGAATGCAGCAGGAGAGCAGAAACGAGTCACTTCAGATGCCCTTAGAGCAGGGATTTACAACAGAAACAATGACAAATCACCCCTTTTGTGGTTGCCTCTCCCTCTTCCTCAGCTGTCAGCATTTGCAGTACACTTTGTGAATCTATAACACATCTCTTGCCAGTCTGACAACGATGCAAGGCATTGTCCTTGGCCATAAAAGTGGCAGAGGTGGTGAGCGTTGTCCTGCGCTGTAGGTTTCTCAGGTCATCTTGGTTGCGTCATTTCCCTCTGCAGTCTCTGAGGGAGCTGTTTTGCCAGATGCCTGGATTTCATCAGGCCTAAGCTTCTTATTCCCATTTCTCTCTAATTTTTCAAGTTTTAAATTATCTTGCATAACCTGATTTCTGAACGGGCATGACCTCAAATCTCTGCGTGTTAATATAGGGGACAAAATACAGCATCAGAGGAAGCTGATGACCCGCAGGGAAACTGAAATCCAAAGGATCTGCAAATAGCTTAGGAAGAATTTTAGGGGTTTTTGGCCTGCTCAGATGGTCAGCTCAGAGTAGAATTAGTTGCTGACCCAGCTTGGCTTTTTCAGCATGTTTAAAGTCCAGTTTGGTCCCTGTTCAACTTGCACCTAGTTCTCTATTTATAAAGAGAGGCGTCAGCCACTAGCCCCAGCAGGAATGATGCTCATGCTGAAGGTATTTGGCACGCATTAGGTTTAGAAAAAAAAAGAATCTTATGAACTGTGGTAAGATTTGTAACACAAGAGCCAAAATACAAAGGGCAGATTGGATCGTGGGGGAGCAAAGGGCACTGGTGACCGGTGTGAGAGATGGGACGCAGGCTGTAAGAGCAGTTGTTTTTACCATGCTGTGAGCACTGTGTTTCCATGTGGAGGGACAGACACTTTCCCAGGTGACTTCCTCCCTTGTAAATGTGGAGGCAGTTGGAAGAAGTTTTTTAAATGGTTCCTGTGGATATTTTAGGGCAACTTAGAGGCAAGTTGCAGTAGAAGAAGGAACTCACTCCTTTGTGCTCTCCCGAAATGATTTTGGGACTGAGGGCCTTGAATCCAAATGAGTGGCTGGCATGGGAGGATGTTCAGAGGTCCCCTCAAGGCCTCCCTAAGAAGCACATGTCCACATTGCTGCCCCTGAAATAGAGTTACTGTCTCAGGGCTTCAAAAGCACCATGTTCATCGTCAGTTCTGTGCAGTGATTTTGCTCACAGCTCCTCTTGCACCTGGGAGCAGCCATGATTTTAGCAGCCTCCTGATGTGGCCATGGGGTTGTCTTGCTGCCCCAGGAGCTTCTGGTCCTGTAATGCTCAGGTTTATGGGCCAGGCTGTCTCCTTGGGGCCCCAAGTGGCATGTCCACTTCAGGAGGCTGAAGGAAACATGGCTGGGAGGTGGAAAAGAGGTTGTAAAAGAATGAGTGGGGCCTCCAGGACCTTGGGAGACACCAGAGCTTTCCATGGGTAATGACACAGCAGGTACACAGTGAGGGGCTTTATGGCAGAGCAGCCATCATGGGTTGGGGTGGCAATGTCCCCATAGGGACATGTTAGGGCTAGAGGGCAAATCCTTGGTCCAGCACTTACCCTTCCGTTCATCCTGCCTCAATGTTCTGCAGCAGAGCCGGAGCAAAGGTTGCTCAGCCATGAGTGCTTGTGGAGGCTCTCCTGGCACTTTGCAGCCACTTTGTGTCCTCAAATAACAGCTTTAAACATCATGAACTGAACTCTTCCCTGGAGTCATGCTAGGGAGGGGTTTGGCTCTGTTATCCTACTCGTACAGATATACTGTCCATGGCTCTGTTTCATCATGAGCAAAACTGCCCTTAACACAGCAAGCTGCCTTCGGGGCTCATGGCACTTACAGGAGTATTAAAAATAGCTGTTCTGTCTGCATAAACAACTACTGATGCCTTAAAATAAGGACAGAGCTCAAGCAGCACTGTTGGATTTGAAGTAGCATGGCTTTTACACAGTGCAAGCGTTTGGTATCCCCAGGTTTTCCCCAGACATACTACTGTTTGTTATAGTCCTGAAATTAAAACTGATTTCAGGTACTTTGCCATCCAAGTACAGCACCAGGTGCCAGCCAGCTACCTACATTGAGAGGACGGGTCAATAGAGAGTCTTTAACTGAAGATACCCATCTGCTTCATGGCACTATTAATTCTGATTTAATTCAGGGGTTTGGGAGTATTTGGTTTCTGAAACCCAATGCTATTTTTTATTGTGGGACGTTTATGCAGTGGCCTCATCGGGATTGCTTTGTAAAGCTAATGCTGCTCAGATACAATTGACCACATTGATGCATTAACCTCTTCGTGTTGGGTAACACGTGTCCTCAGCCTGGCTGGACGTATGGTGCAGCCTGACATTTCGGTTCATTTGAATTAATGTTCTGTGCAAATCACATGCTTGCTTGAGCAGCAATAAAAGGGTGTTAAGCAAATCTGGCTTTGTATCAGGAGACCTACCTCTTGCTATCACATGCTGCAGGTCTTATTTCTGAAGATTTGATTTCAAAGTCCAAAACCTGGAGGGTTTATACTCATATTAATACATAAGGGATGGGGGGAATTATGGTTGAACAAAAGCTCTGATTGTCTGCTGCTGGCCAAGTGGTTATAAATATTTAGTAATCAGCAGACTGCATTTGTCCAAATCCCAAGAAAGACCATCACATGCTGATGGCATGTAATCCCAGAGGGAGCACCACGGAAAGTAAACAGCATCTAGGGCAGCTGGCTCTGCTTTTGGGGGCAAACTTGAGGGGTTTACAAATCATTTCATGTTGTCCTTGTGGTGGAGTTGCTTCACTGTTAGTTATTCTTGTCCTTCCAACATGAAAGGGTGCTTTGGCTTTCCTGGTACGAAAGGTCCTGTCAGCATTCGCTTGATTAATGAGCTGGAATATCCTTCACGGATTGCATAACCCTCCTCATTTTAGTTTTGT
Organism: Coracopsis vasa; assembly: GCA_026283785.1. Taxonomy (NCBI): domain Eukaryota; kingdom Metazoa; phylum Chordata; class Aves; order Psittaciformes; family Psittacidae; genus Coracopsis; species Coracopsis vasa. The sequence continues at coordinate 12,996 of JANHGB010045126.1, read as the reverse complement.
TTATCTAGGGCCAGTTACAGCTCTTGTTACATCTCCATGCTGCACATCTCTAGAACGTACTAGTGTGTGAACAAGGTTGAAGAACTCATGTTTACAACAAACTCGGCCCCAGCCTGTTGTCCCATTGATCACATATGAGTGATGGGTAATGACAGCATCAAGACTATAAATGAGAGTTAGTACCAACTTCATGCATAGGTGGTGTGAAGGCAGCTGAGTGGGCTCAGCTCAATCTGAGCACAGTGGGTTGTGTAACGAAGCTGCAGAGCTCTCAGCACAGCCCAGCTCGTGCTCCTTCCTCAGCTGCGGGTTTCAGGGTATCACAGATCCAGGTCGAGAGCTTCTGCTGCAGAAATACATTGGGTCAGGTTGCATGAAACAGTTTTAACCCTGAGGCTGCCCTGGGGATTCTGAGCTGCTTCCTTGAGGTTGTGGGTGTTTGTGAGAGGAGATGGGAACCATTGAGAGGCATGGAGCACCTCTGCTGTGAGGAGAGGCTGGGAGAGCTGGGCTTGCTCAGCCTGGATAAGAGAAGACCCTGGACCTTCTTGTGGCCTTTGAGTTCTTGAAAGTGGCCTGTAAGAAAGATGGGAGAGACTTTTAACAGGGCCTGTTGTGATAGGATGAGGAGTTATGGTTTTAAACTGAAAGTGGGGAGATTCAGGCTGGATGTGAGGAAAAATTCTTCATGGTTAAGATGGTAAAACACTGGCACAGGCTGCCCAGAGGGGTGGTAGATGCCCCATCCCTGGAGGCATTCAAGGCCAGGCTGGATGTGGTTCTGGGCAACCTGATCTAGTGAAGGTGACCCTACTCATTGAAGGGGGTTGAACTAGATGAACTTTGAAGGTCTCTTCCAACCCAACCCATTCTATGATAACCCAGGACAGAGAAAGCCAGCACATCACTTCATGTGCTTGCTGCCTCACCATAGTAGAGTAACGTACCTGGCTCTGGTAACACACTGGGGTGCCCTCCAAAAGAGCTTGAAAAGACTGTGGGCCCCAGGTGAGATGCCCGCTTGCTTTTAGTTCCCTAATAAAAACCAAAGTCTTAGCTGAATGCATTAATAGAGCTCCCTATTCCAAAACACATTTGCACTTCATTATTCCTGGCTTCCTGAGAGCCGGCTCTATGGGTTGCCTTTTAATATGAACTGCCCCTTGGAAAACTGCCATTTAGTTTTAAAATTGCATAGAAGGTTGGAGCTGAACTTTGTCAGCTTCTGAATGTATTTTCTTCTTTTGTATATGCTCAGCAGGTTTTCCCCTGCTTGCTTTAAGCTCAGGTGAACCAGGACTGCAACTTTATGCCGCATATTCATCACTAAGGGGTTTCTTGTGGCTGTTGAATAGCTGTGCTATTAGGGCAAGCTTAACCCTGGCTGGTGGCATTAGTCCTTTTCCATAACAAAATACACACACCCTCAGAGGGAATAAAGCATTTGGAGTGAGAACACATTCACACAGGTAACCCGAGTGAATTTGGCAATGGGAGATGCAAAAACAGATGGGTGAGGGCTTGAGTCCTATTAAACTGGTCCGTCCAGGGCTGGTTATTTTCCAAAACTGATTGCAGATATTCCAATGGTGACTTCATTCACTGTGATTTCCATGGTAATAGCAAAAAAACCCTCAAAAAAGTTTAATTCAGGGGGAAAACAAACCACAGTCATTTGTCTTGTACTGGATCCACACGCCACATGTGGGCCTGACCCTGGTAGAGCAGCCCAGGATGCTGTGATCTCTGCTTCCCATGACTTAGGGGAAGGAAAGGGCCTGATTTTTTATAGCTGTCTGAAAATAAAGTTTAATGAACAATTTGTTAGGTAGCACCTTAAAATGAAAATGAAATTCTTTACTGTAAGAGTAGTGAGGCCCTGGAGCAGGTTACCCAAGGAAGCTGTGGCTGCCCCATCCCTGGCAGTGTTCAAGGCCAGGTTGGACGGGGTTTGAAGCAAGCTGCTCTAGTGGAAGGTGTCCCTGTCCATGTCAGGGGTTGGAACTGGATGAGCTCTAAGGTCCCTTCCAACCCAAACCAGTCTGGGATTCTGTGATTCTATGAAATACTGTGCAATATATTGAATGAAAGAGTAGCACAGACCTAGGGAAGATGTAGGGCTGCAAAGCTCAGCTTTGCTCACATAAGCCTTGCTAACTGCCGACTTAGCAGGCAGCATTCAAAAGGCAGGGATCTGCCTGTGCATTTGCTGCCCTCCACACCATCCTGCGCTCTCAGCCATCACAACCAGATTCTGCATCAACTCTTCATCCATCTCTCTTATTTTGTTTCCTTTCAATCATTCAGGCGCAATGTGCTGAGCTTGTCCTCGGGAATTGAAGATATTGGTATTATCAAGTGGGATCTAGCCCTGTGTCTTCTCCTCGTCTGGGTGATATGTTTCTTCTGCATTTGGAAAGGAGTCAAATCCACTGGGAAAGTAAGTGCTCTCTTACCTTTTTGTAGTCATTGCAGTTAGATGTGAAGAATACTAAGTAATGCTGTTCTTAAAGATGTTCACTGCTTCCTGGAAAACAAGATGTGTTTTTGCACTGAATAAAAGGGAGTCAGCTTCAGCTGACTTTCAAAAGTCCTTGCCAGTGCCCAGCATGCCTGTGAGTCAAGTAGCCATTACTGGAGTGGCATCAAGAAGCAGGTACAAGCACGGTTTGAGTACCACTTTGCCTCTCTTAGGCTGGTGATGTGTGGTGCACTGCACTCCCTGCCCGCGCTCCCACACGGCCAAGTTCATCCTCAGTGCAGCAGGGATGTCAACACAGCTGTGGTGGGGATGTTTGAAGTCAGTGGAAAGTGGTGGATGCATAGCATTTTTGGAATGCCACTCACAGAAGAGCTCTGTGTAGACACAGAAGACTAAACTTAGGTACTCATTTAGAAGCACTCTTCTTAAAGGAGATCCTGCATAGTTTGTGGGTTTGATCTCATCGTGTGCTCTTCAGAATGATGTTTTTCTCTGAAGGATAACAAATCATCCCTGAACCTCATCCTACTCCAGTGCAGGAAGCAAATTACAGCCATCAACATGAAGCATGATATTACTGCCCCTTGCATACAGTAGTGGTTTTAAACCTATTTTAATGAGAAGAGGCTTTAGAAGCCATTGCATACGCATGGCTGTTAGCTTTCAAACAGTTGAGGCAGTATTTCAGATGAGTGTAACAGAGGTAGAGAAGCCTCAAGATACTCAGTTCCCACACATTTCTTGTGAGCTGGGTGGAAAGGAGTGACCCCATTAGTGTCCTACCTAACAAAAGGGTCACAATGTGAACCCAGCTTGTATCAGCCCCCAGAGAAGCCAGGAAGGTGAGCATTTGCCAAAGCCTCAACTGTGGAAAAAGCATAATTTAGCAGTTTTACCTCGTTATACACTGCAGAATCAACCAGGAGACAAATCTCTGTAGGAAACCAGGCCTCATTAGTCCCACTGTTGACTAAACTACTTGCTTTACTGTCGCTCCTGTCTTGCTTTCGGTGATTTTTATCATGGAGCCTCATTAAAATCATGCTGGTGCCTTACACTGGATTCCTGCCAGCTTTGCCCCAAAGAACAGCTTCCACACCTAGAAATTGATCAAAGTATTTGCTTCTCTGTTCCCTCTGACTGATGGGACCCGAGGAGGTGATGGTGGAAGTTTTATAGTAAAGGTGTACACAATAAATCTCAGTTCTGCAGTACCTTTGGCGAGCCTGGTGTCTGCTCGGTAAAGGTTATGGTAGCACTGAGAGATGTTTCCAAGCTCCCTATGGTACAGTGTTTTAAGGCATTGTGAAGGTTGAAAACAGGCCTGTTAAACCAGTTATCTAAAACTTGGTGTTTTGTGGAAATCCAGCAAAATGGCCTCATGTCTAAGACAAGACAAGTAAGAACTCACTGCAGGGTCTGAGCTCGTGCGAGTGTGGAGCCAAAGCCCAACAAAGCCATTGGGAAGTCTCCAGTTGACTCCATTAACTTTGGGGTCAAACAAAAGTAAACTGCAAACTCTAATGGAAGACTTGACTTATTTGAGCAGTCTCGTTTACTTTAGTGGATGGTTGTTTATAGCATTTCCCTGCTTCCCAGCACATTAATGGCTCTTTGGAGAGCAGGGAGAAAAAGAAGATGACATGGTTTTAAATCTTGTAGTATCGTATTGGGCAAATAAACATGGAATCAGGAGTAATAGGTTGTGCTGTGCTTTAGATAATGTGCTTAAAAATTCCTCCAGTGTTCCAAGAGAACCTTTACCTGCAGCCCAAAGGCCGCTTTCTGAGCATGGGTTACTCAGTTCTTGTAACTATGTCAAGGCATATATTGGTTTTGTGAGAAAACTTTGATTTGAAAATGATAGAAAGCACAGAAATCCCCCTTTTATCCTTCTGGTTTTGCTGAAACTGGACTAATGTGTAATCTGTGTGATTTGTCAGTGGAGAATATACAGGAAATGGAAGGAGAGAATGTATGAAAAGATTTCCTTTCTTTTCATGAAGCCAGTCCGGCTCTGTGAGTTATTCTGGCACTGCAGGCTTTCAGTTGTCCTCGTTATTCCCAGAGGACACACTTAAGAAGAAAAATGGAGCATCCCGGGAGCTCTGCTGTAGTTAAACAAATTCTGGGAGAGGAAAATACATTTTAACTCATGGCAGCCAACTGTAATTACCTGGGGGAATCATCTGACTCCATGAAAAATGCCCTTTCTTGGACAGTAGTGATTGCTGAGTGTAACACAGCAGTTAGGTAAGAAATGAGGGGAAGCACTGATGAGCAAAGACAACAGTTAGAGGTTGGAAGGTGTGGGGCTCTAAAGATAGAACTATCCAAATGCAGGTTCAATTAACACTCATACTGGAAATTAAAGCAAAGGGGTCTTTCATCAAATGAATGAGAAGACAACAAAAAGAGAAGAAGGAGGCTGTTATTCAAAAGAGAGTGGGAATGGAGGTTAAAGATAATGAAGACATATTCCCAAACTGGATGAATAGAGCCTTAGTTTCCAATAATGATGTTGCTGAATAGGCAGCAAAGGCAAGAATGAAGTTATGGGACTGGAAATTACCAGTGTTGAGGCTAGTGCCAACCTGAAGGGCTTCATGTGTTCAAGGGGATGGGAAGGGAGACACAGGAGCACAGACCAAGTTATCTTCATCTCTGAATGAAGTGCGTTGTGGGGCTGCCTGTAGGACCAATAGTGAGGAGGCTGCACAGCAAGGTCAGAGCCTGCAAAACACTCCCAGTTTCTAAGTTCAGATAAAGAATGAGGTAATGGTCCATGCACCCTCAGTGAGGAAAGCTCTGCAGCTTCCCTGGCAGAGGTGCACTTGGCATGTGAGGAGGAGAAACAGGGCAAAGGCAGAATGTCCGATTAGAAGTCACGAGTTGGATGAAATCCTGCATGTTCTCTGTGCGAGTGATGCGACCACTGCCTGAGGGCTCTGGAGGGTTTAATGAACCTGCATTGCCTCCAGGCCTAAAGCAATAAGGAGGTAAAGACCATTAAACTAGAAGTAGACACAGACTCGGGTCAGGTTCTTTTTAGTTATGAATTCCCATCACTAAATCACTTCTGGTTCTGGAGGTGGAATGTTAACTACAACGTACTAAACGTCCCTTTTATGGTTTTTATTTGCAGGTAGTGTACATCACCGCCACGTTCCCATTCATCATGCTCCTTGTTCTACTCATCCGTGGTGTGACCTTGCCTGGAGCTGCAGAAGGCATCAAGTTTTATCTTTACCCTGATATCTCACGGTTAGCTGACCCACAGGTACAGAACTGGGACTGGGGAGCGGGACAATTTCCTGTGCAAAGGGTGGTGGTGGAGGGTGCTGGTGGTGATGTAATGGCAATAGATCTTTTTGCCACGGTCTTTAGAGGTCCAAATATAGCATGCACATTAATGCTGGGTTATATTTTCCAGAGATCTGCTTGAGAAGGTCACTGTTATATGTGTTAATGCATCTTTCCATGTGTACGTATGTGTGTGTATGCGTGTGTATTCTTTTTTGTGTCGAAGGACTCTGAGGCTGTAGACTCTGTCCCGTTATACACTCTCAGCTTTCTTGTTGGTAAGGTAAGGGAGATGCATTTTTTGAATGAGGATAGTCTTTAGTTTCAAAGGAGACACACGTGAGCTTCACAGATGGAACAACAAGCGACAACTGTGAGTACCAGTGGCACTTATCTCCCACTGCTCAATAGGAGGAGTTTGGGAAAGAAGTGAATGAAGTAATAACAGAATGAAAACCCATCCAAAGGGGGAGAAAAATGCTTTTTGAGGCACAAGAACTGCCCTTGCTTAGTCCTGCCCCGTGGGAGCTGGGCTTACTCTTTCTGTATAGGCTGTGATTAGATCGATTCCTGTCTGTGCTCACAGGGTGCAAATACAACACTTGAGCAGACCAGCATCATTTCAACCAGTAGTCATCATGTGAGAATGCAAAACCAAATATGCAGTACCCCCCTAAAACAAAGCAAACAAGGGATCTTTAAAGATAACTGTTGGTTGCAGTGAGAGGGAATAAAGTCTGTCTTTGATATTTCTTTCTAATGGTATTTGGTTAAAATAAAACTTCAGTGACAACTGAATAACTGAGGTAGGAAAAGTGTAATTGAAAGGAACATTGTGGAAGTGTGGTTCGTTCTCTAGTCTTGCCCTCTTTACACCAAACACCCTCTTCACAGGAGACATTATATTTGATGAATGAAGCTTCTTTTATGGGACTGTTATTTTTATGATCTGCTATTAGACCTAAGCCCAGAGCATCAGCCAATATTGTCTAAGGGATTCATGGGAGCTGTTCAGGCCCCCTCCTGTGGTCTAGCGAAAGCATCATCTCCAGTCAGCAAGGTGCTGGAAAGCGATGGTGGGAGGGAGGAGGTGATGCTCTACAGCTTAATGCTCACTTCCTTGGACTCCTGGTGGTTCCTACTGGTATGAGCAGACTTGCATTGGCAGGAAGAAGAGAACAGATGGGATTCGCTGCATGTATTCTGATAGCTTGCTATGTATTTACTGAGGAGTTGATAGTGTCCTGTTATTTCACTCTGTAGATGTTTTCTTAAGGTAATCAGGAGAAAGAGTCATGAGGCCAAGACGAGATACGTATCTTATAAAATGCATTGTATTTTGCTTGTTTTCCCCCCACCCCTGTGGCTTTTTATCTTGCATTTGAACAGGTACAAAACCAACCAGAAAGCTAGAAAAATAAACCAACCCGATACACAAACCCGTTTCTCAAGCTTTTCACATCCTCAGTTTAGTGACTCTGTCAGCTGCTTCTAACTGAAATGACTTGCCATAGAAATGAGCAATGTTAGAAATGCTTTTGCATTGCCTATTGCACTGAAACACGTTTATTGTTGCGCCAACAGGAAGGATCAGCTGAATGACTTAAGAAACTCGAAATACTGAGCATCTCTGGGGAGGGAATAGAGGAACTGTTGTAGAGACGATGTTCTTGTGGGTACTGATGCTAACGATCTTCTTCTCCCTGTAAAAGCCAAACTTGCAAATGTGATGTTCTCTTTCCCTCTCTTCCTGATCCTTTAGCTATCACCCTCAATGGAAGCAATTATAGTGTTGCTCTTTGCATAGTTTGAACTGTTTGTGTTGGGTGCTGCGATGCAACAATGCCGATAATAACAGTCTTTCCATCTTTCCCTTTAGGTCTGGATAGATGCAGGGACACAAATCTTCTTCTCATATGCAATCTGCTTAGGAGCAATGACTTCCCTGGGGAGCTACAACAAATACAAATACAACTGCTATAGGCAAGTTTCCATCCAAGGGGGTTTAGCGTTTTAGCTAAATGATGTAAATAAAGTAGGGACAATGGGTTAATTTTTTTTTAATTAACTTGCTCCATGACATATGTGTGACTTAGGGACTGTTTGCTGCTGGGATGCCTGAACAGTGGTACCAGTTTTGTGTCTGGCTTCGCAATTTTTTCCGTCCTGGGCTTCATGGCACAAGAGCAAGGGGTGAACATTGCTGATGTGGCAGAGTCAGGTACGATGGTGTTGGTGGCAGTGGTGGTGGGCACTGCCGCCTAGCGTGTGAGCAAAGTTCTGCAGACTCAATCAGCTAACGGCTAAGCGATAAAAAAACCACAACAGAAACAGATTTCCCATAATCTCCAGAAATCAAATAAGCACATGGTTGATTTGGGCTTGGCTCCAGAGCAGTGAGGGTTAGCCGGGGTTGAATGCTTTACTCTGTCTTGACTTCCAGGGCAGCGACCCATTTCCTAACGTGTGCTCATCCATCTGAGTTGAGGTTAGAGTTAAGATAACCACACCATTCTCTCGGGTCCAGAATGTCATTGATTCGACAATTTATTCCATCCTTCTTCTCAGACTACCTTTCTTTTCATTCCAATGCAGGTAGCAGGTATTGATGTGTTTTTCAGAGCTTAGTTTTGCTTGCTCGCAGCGCTGTGCTGCAGTGGGAATACTACCTTGGCCTTTTGAAGGGACATACATATAGATATTCCCAGGTTTTACTGAAAAGCAGGAGAACTCCATCTCCTGGGTTCTGCGGACCCATTTAATCCATAGGAACTCTAAGTTGTTGCAATCCTGCCTTTGTCCTCCATAGCTTCAGGGTGGGGTTGACAGAGAAGCCCATTTTGAAACTGGATGTACCCATAGGTTCCTCCCTTATCCAGAAGTGTTCATCCCATTAAAGTTCAGCTACGTGCAGGCACCTGAAGAAGGCTAAATCCTCTCAGACAAAACAGATGACACTTTTCCCTCTGTGCATGTCTCGTCCATGAGGGCAGGTGTAATCATGTGTTTTCATGTAGAACAGACAGATTAGATGGGAATTACCATTCAAACCTAATGAGTCAGGCCTGGAGAGCCAGGAGGCTTAAAGCTAATCAGGTTTAACAATATCACCTGAGCCCCCTTTTGGCCTTTCTTTCTGATTGTTTTTAGAGCAATTTTCATTCACCTGCCCAGTATTCAAAAGCTTTCCTCTGCAAACATGTCATTTAAAAGAAGAAGTCAATCTGTCTTCTAATCTTATGGCTCTGGGAGTTAAGTCTGTAAGGAAAACATCTCACTTTACAAGGGCTAATGATAAACTGATGACATTGGTGGCACCGCTGGAGCCTTGGGTGGCTGCAATTGGCATCCCTCTCACAAGTGCAATTAGTTAATGGCCTTGGCCATAATGCTTGTTTTGATCAGAGGTTGATTGCTGTGTTTGAAAGCAGGAAGCAAGGGCATAATCCTATTGAATGAATCATAAATAGCCCCCCTTTGTTTTTTTAATAGGTAGGTGGATCAATTCCAAGAGCTGCATTTTTAAGTGTCCCTACATTAGGTTTATCTGCTCAATATTTATTCTCATTTTTCTTATTAAATCTCTGCTAAACAGGCAGCTATATTCCTGTTGCTTGCCATTTTTAGAGTGAAACAGTTCTGTGGTAACACTGGATTGTTAAGCAATGCTTAAATACAAATTGACAGACTTAGTGTTCACATACATAGCATTTTTTAAACAGCTCAAAAAGCATTTTTAAGCAGGGATTTTACAGCTTATTATAGGGACGAGGGCAGTGATCAGCTTCCAGACTTGCCTTTTGATATCTTCTATGTTTTGTTGTTGATTCCTTCAGGTTTTCTACCTCATTTAAGTTCAGCCCTAGTCACTAATGGCCAGAGACTGCAACCGTTTCCCTGTTCAGTGGATTGCCCATCATCACGGGCTAGTCTTTGGCTAAATCCCTAAGGAAGTTTTTTACATGACAGTAAACATTACCAAAACTATCCAAATCTAAACCACTTCCCATGGGTTTCCTTGCTGCCTTTCTCAGCGGAGGTCAAGCACAGAGCCACTGGAGACCTCTTGGTCCCCTTGGGATGAGCATCCCAGGACCCGCTTGGGGCCATGGTGGAAGCTCTCACTCCCACTGCTGACTTCTCAGCACAGAGACGTTCACCAGGTGCTTGAGCCTCTTCTTTTGGCCTTGCCTTGTTTGGTTCCTTCCCATGCAAGGTCAGAATCACTGCCCTGGATCAGGAACAAGGTGAGCAGAGACACCGCCACTTGGCCATAGCACTTGCAGAGAGGACATTGTCCATGGAGCCAAGACCTCCTGCTCCCTCATCTCTGCCCAGCGAGTTAAATCCCTCCTGCCCTGGGTGTGACACTGTTTGTTTCCTTGTTTACCCTCCTGCAAGCCAGGGCAACTTCCACAAGTTTTCTGACAGCAGAATCCCATGGCCACATCTTTTACCTGGGCCAAATTCAGCCTCAGTGCCATGTGCCCTGGACACAGTTGTCCTGCTTAAAGCCCTGGCTTTGATAGGTTTCATTTTCTTAAATTTGCCCCCTCTGACTTCCCAGTGAAAGCAGATTTTTTTAATGATTTTTTAATATTTTTAAGGATTTTTTAATAATTTTTAATGATTTTTTTAAATAATTTTTTAATGATTAATAATTTTAATGGGTTTTTTCAGCAATACTTTTAAAGGCAGAGGGGAAAGCAGGGGATGCTCAATAAAGCCATAGCAAGTCCTGCCTAATCTGTGCTGCGCCTCTTTGGCTGTGAGAAATCCTTTCCCACTCACACAATTTGTAGCAGTATTAAAACAGCCCAAGATTTGCCTTTTTCCTTTGTCAATTCTAAATCCCATTTGCAAACAAGCTCAGATGAAGCAGCTCTGACTGTTGGGTTTCCTAATGCCTGCCTGGTCCTGCCTCCGCGGCTGGGCTGGGATATGGCAAATCCCAATTAGCTCTTAAGAGCAGCCACAAGTGCTTCACTTCTGCAAAGCACCCTTGAGAACAGCAGAGCTTCAAATTAACTGTGATTTTTGAGATTACTTATGTTCAGTCAAGGGGATGCCAGGAACATTTTCTTCCATGTGGACTTCTTCTATTTCAGCACTTAGTTTCCAAGGAAAATCAAAGCCAGCACAGGGCTTAGGCCACTTGGTCTTAGACGGTGTCACAGTGCAAGGACAGTTTCAGTAGCCAAAGCATGCAGAATTGCAGCAAGGTTTGAGGAGGGCAGTTTTATATTGATCTCATCACTCGCACAGATCAGCTGCAAATGCCAGTAGCAGTTCTCCATTGAATTAGGGGGAAAAAAAAAGCAAAGCCCCCCCAAATTTGAAACATTCACCAATTTTGGGGTATCTTCTGTCATATAAAATCTTAGTTGTGTTTCATTTGAAATAAAATTAGTTGCTCGATTGTTGGCTAATTTGTATTTATTTCTGTTCAAATCTTTCCAGTGACTTAAAGTGTTCTTTAGCATGGAAAAAAAAGGCATCATTGTTTTTTACCACTTCCTTCTTTTTCCATCTTTCTTGTTGGAAAGGAGAAGTGGGAGGTAGGAAGAGCAGCGTTAGAGATTTTTGCGTACAGAGCAGAGAGAAGATTTCCATCCCCGCACTACAGCAGTTATAAAGAATTCATTTTCCCATTGAAACTTACTTGAATCCACTTAAAAACCTGGGAAAATGCCAGTTTCCAAGGCTCTTTAACAAGCAGAAGAGCCGGCATTTCTGGATTTAATCTGAATTTAAGTCTGCCCTTAGTTTTTTGTTGGCTTCACCAAATTTCCATGGCCATTTTGAGCACCTGCAGTAAATGCGGGATTGGCAGTGTTCCTGTCTCCTACTTGGAAAGGGCTCTTGCTCTCTTGACAAAAGCTCTCCTCACTGATAGGTGACTTCAGGTGAGAGCATCTTTGGAGGTCAGCACATGAGAGCACTGCACGTACGCTGGGGCTGTGGGTATGAGTCAGATGCTGTCTGGTCCACGGTGCAGATGAGACCCAAGCTAGTGATGAGCTCTCACACACAAGGCTTTGGTTTCCAGAGCACTTTGTCCCAGCCCCACTGGTGCTCCCAGACTGTTGGGATCCATCCTGCAGTTGGGGCTGATGTTGGTCATGCTCAGTGTCACCATGGCTGGCCGCATAGGGGCAGGTGATGGGGAAGTGATTTTACACAGAGTCATTTTACACACCAGCAATTCCTAACAGCAGGAAGCATTTTTTTTCAGGGACCACAGGCAGTATAAGTAGGAGTAGCCTGGTCACTACAGTGCAGCACTGGGGGTTTGCTGAAGTGAAGGAGCAGACTCCTGGAGTGCAAACCCCTCTCTAGGACAGCTATGCTGGGTTGCATACAGAGGGAGGCAGTGGTTGCATTAGTGAAGATCCCAGGGAGTGTTTGGAGCAGAGTCCCCTTCCTTGCATGCAAAAGAGTTTCATCATCATCATCTTCATCGTGACCATGTGGGTTAGCAGTGGGATTCTGCCATTCCCCTGGGTCACCCCTTCTCCCCCCGGCCCCCAGTGCTGTCCTGCGTCTGGGGCAGATGTAGGACCACCTCCATTATTGGCATGTTTGAGGCAGATGTTAATACTGGTGATCTGTTAGCCCTGGCCTTGGGGGTTTGCCTGTGGTTTCTGCTGTAGTCATGCGTGCTTCGATTTCAGATAAAAGAGCCAAACTCTTTCACTTCTGGTATTTCCAGCCGCGTTTGGATTTATCTGAACGGAACCAGGCATTCCTGCATTTGAGTGTGGCTACCTTGGCCCAAGAGCTGGTACTTACTATTGCTCTTCCCTTCCCTTCCCCCTTTCCTATTTTCTCTTTCTCTAGGTCCAGGCCTGGCCTTCATTGCCTATCCAAAAGCCGTGTCCATGATGCCGCTGCCCACCTTTTGGGCAATCCTTTTTTTTATTATGCTTCTGTTGCTTGGACTGGATAGCCAGGTTAGTACCATGGGTAAGAGATGATGGCTTATTGTATCAGCACTGCTGACTGAGAGAAGCTGGGTTTACAGGCATGACTGAGGAAGAGAATACTCTGATGCTGCTTAAGGGGAACTCATCTGGGTTGATTTTAGTGCAGATGAATCATAGAATGCCACATTGGTTTGGGTTGGAAGGGGCCTTAAAGCTCATCCAATTCCAACCCCTGCCACGGGCAGGGACACCTTCCACTAGAGCAGCTTGCTCCAAGCCCCTGTG
>JANHGB010045124.1:0-60398 GCA_026283785.1 Coracopsis vasa | reverse complement strand
TTTGGAAGTCATGCATATATTTTAAAGCTACAGTTATGCACATTTGGTTATGTAAATCTGTCCTATGCAGACTCAAAGGAACTTTATTGTATTGGATTGAACCAAACAGTAGATCATCTAGATGTATATTTATGCTAATTAACTTAAAGCCAGCATTTTGCATTGATTGCTCGGTCATAAAGCTTTTTTGGGGAGATTTTTAGAATTTTTGACAATCATTCTTACCACATTATCTGGTGATAAAAGTGTGTTATTGGAATACCATTAGCAGGAATAAAAAAAAGAGCAGAATTTTATTGGTTGTTCATTGAAAATGTTAGCTGTGATTAGTTACATAATCCTACATTAACCTGTAAATTAAAATTCCTTGGTGCAATTTGATGGCTGATTTAATTTTGTCTTTCTTTGTTTGCCGCAGGCTAATTCCATTATGAATTCTTTATACAGCCTTTTCCCTCAATGATTAGCAGCTTCTACTCAAGTTCTGATTACTATTGTACACTTAGCACTACATAAAGCTGGGGATTAATATTCCCCTGAAGAATTGTTGCTATGGATCTGCTCTATTCCTTCTAAGAGATGTTTCTGCAGCTTCAATTGTCCATAAATTATGATCTCTAGTGAATTATCAGTGGGAGTGAACTAAGCTTAACAAGCTGAAGAGAGCACTCTAGTTCTGAAAGAAAAAGGGAGAGAGAGATAAAAAGATTCTCAATTATTAATTGCAAGGTTTCCATAATACAGAAGTGGTGATATTTTCCCTATCTTCATTCCTGTGAGCATGTAAGAAATCAGGGTGAGTCAGAAACACTGAAGTCCTAACCACCTCCAGCACTTGGAGATAAAACCTACCAGAGGATCTTAATTACGTGTAGATGGAGGTGGAAAAACCAGCCCCATCGCCCTGGGGTTTAGATTTGTATTTTGGCTCATTTCTATTTCTCCATCTCTGTCCTCCTGGTATAGTTTTCAGTCTGTCGATAGCACGATTAGTAGCCTGGCTCAACTGCCTTTAAAATATAGTTGGGTTTATAGGGGATTTAATTGCAGATGTCTGAAGATCTTTCATATTTGGAGAGGTTTTATTAAAAGGCATCTATTCCAGTTCAAGTTTGTGAGCACTTTGCTCTGCTCCCATCTGTTCTCCTTTGTTAGGGCTTTAAAGTCGTATTTATCCTACTAATTCATGGCTGTTTTCCTTCTCCTCCCTTGAAAAACCTTCTCTGAGGGCTGGACTGCAGCAGTGCTCTTTCTTTGATGGGTACATTAGATTTTCCAAATTGAGATGATCGTGTCCTCCTGCTTTCCATTCCCAAGCCAAGCGAGCTCTTGCTCAGACTTTAGGCCACAGAGTGTCAATGATAAAAGACTGCTGCAGAGGTGACTTTGTGTGTACCTCCTTTTCAGAGAAGTCCTCGGGTGGCACAAAGCTGGCTCTGCAATGACTGTGCCTGGCTTATGCGATGGGTGAGGAAAGAAGCCAGCATGGAGTTATTGACCTTCCATCTCCAGCCAGCAGATGCAGGGCTACCCTGAATTTACTCAGGGTACTGGAACAGAATGTCTTTGGCTGTTCCATGCCAAAAGGAATATCAATCAGTTTTGGTTTTATGTTGTTGTTTTCAAATCAGATTTTACTGCCTTACTTTCAGCTGTTGCAGTGGCTGAAATGGTTGTTCAGCTAGACCTGAGGTGTGAGGCCATCCTTGAGACCCTTACGTATTTTTTTTGGATGTTCTTTGGGCTAGAACATGGTCAGACTGCATCTGCTAAGCTACCTCAGGCATTGTGGTATGCTATATGTAGTGGTAGAGCATATTTAGTAATGTATACGTTTAGAAGGGGTTGGTAACTCTAGGAATTATTGTACTTTTTTGAGGGTTGGCAAGTAACGTGACCTAGCCCACAAGAGTTGTTTAGCATTGGAGCTGACAGTGTTCCAGCCCTATTCCAAGAGAAACAAATAACTTTTTGAAGTGTGACTAATAGGAGGTGCTTTTTTCATCTCTCTTTCAAAGCCCCGCTTGATAATATTCAGCAAAATCTGTATATGCTTTAAATTAAAACCAGCGACTGAGTCCAACTGGTGTTTTGTGCTCGGAGCTAGTGACAGAAAGAACAAAGGTGGGTTAGTTAAATGACTGGATCTGAATTCTCTGGTCTGCTTAGTCCACTTTGTGCTGCTTATTGAAACTGCTGGAGATTCCCATCAAACTATTCCCTGAGGAGCCACAGTGTTGTCTATTGTCTTAGCCCATAGCGCAACCAACAGAAGATGACGTATATGGAGCAGACAGGACTTTGATTATCCCCAAATGCTAGATGTTGTGGCTGGGAAAATTGAGGAGATGTTGGAGTAGTCCCTGCAGAAGGGCAAACACACTGGGTGTTCATGAGTTTTCTTTTCTTTCCCACCTGTGTGTTCTGTGCCGTGCTCAGAAACTCAGTGCAATGGACAACTTGACCTTATAGTTTACATTTGGACTGTCATGTTGAATAACTACTAACACATTATTCTTGAAGAATCCGATCTTTTTTTCTCCCAGCCCACTCTTGTCTCCATAGCATCCTTTTGCAGTGCCTTCCTCAATTTAGTTGAGAGCTGTTGAAATTCTACTCCTTTTGCTCTCGTTTTAATCCGTCTAGTGCCTTTGGGTGTTCTGGAGCTCTGTTGTGAAAAACAGTGTCATATGTATTTACCCCCTTAATGATTTTAAAGGTCTCCTTTTTTGTCCCCTTAATAATTTTAAAGGTCTCATTGCTATGTCTCCTTAAGGGCTATTTTCCACCCTGAAGGATGCTGCTCCCCTACCCTGAGTGTCTCTTCTTGTGACCAGAAGCTGATCTCCCTTCTTTGTTCCTTCCCAGTTGTATTCTTTTCCAGGCGGGGCAATCAGAACTACCCGCAGTACTCCAGACATGGATGTGTTGTGAGTTTGTCATAATCACATTATCTTGCATTTATTGACATTTTATTGCCCAGTTACCTAGCTCTGAATGAGTCCTCATGGGTTTTGGATGGTATAATATTTGCTCTCATGTGCAGGCAATGATCCTTCTGTTACATCTGCTAAATTGACAGTGGTGGCAATAGATGGAATGCAAAAGTGCCTTCTTGTGAGTATGTGTTGCACCTGTGAATTGATGATAAGGTTGCTACACTAAGGGTGTTAACTTATGCCTCATGGTCAGTCATGTCAGTTGAATTATTTACTGACAACAGTGGCATACTAAGCTGGCCACTACTCCCTCCCCACCCCCTCTTAGACTGCGTGATATTAATCATAATTTTCCTGACTTCTCTGTTTTCCAGCTGAAAGCCTAGTTCTAGGATCGGCTCTAGTGTTCACCTTGCACATCACTGATCAAATCATCAGGGAAGTGAAACCGTAATTACTCTTATTCCTTTTTTTAAGTTTGGGTCTAGCTCTGACTGAAGCTGGCTTTGCTCCAGCTTGAATTCAGTAGGACTTTTACCAGATTCATACCAGAGGAATAGAGGAAATCCTGGTCTAAGCTTGTTTTCAGTCCAAGCTTGGTTCTCTGGCAGGGATAAACTGCATAAGCCCTGGGTCTCTGATCAGTCCTCTCTAGCTATTTGAGTGCCTGATGTCTCTACAACATTATTACTGCCTCTTTGCTGTCCCCCAAGCACTGGCTTCTCTCTGCTCTGTCGCATTCAGTGGACTAATTGGTGAAAGAGGGCAGCAGAGATCCTTTTTAATAGCATATCTGTCTGCCTCAGCTAGGAGGAGGAAAGCTCATAACCAATAGGTGTTTGTGAGCAGCCCAGCATAAAGGTATGTGGGAATGCCTGTGCTAACTCCAAGGGAGGAATTGTGGGGATGAGGAGTGGTGTGGCATAAGGCAGAGATGCTGGTGTGTGCGCATGAAGACATGTTAATACAAAGCTTAGATCAGATGTTTAAGGAAAAGACTCAGAATCCTATTGATGACATAGGTAATAGCAAATGGGATGCAGCCACAGGATGCATGAGCCATTCAGGTCTAAAATGTGTGTATGTATTCTACATGTGTGCTAAGCCAGGCTCTATACTTACGACAGCAGTATTCAGTAGATATAGTGATCTTTCCTAAGTCAAAAGGTTCCTTGAATGTAAAGCTGAGGATGACCTTAAAGAGGGAGAAGTGTGAATTAAGTTTAATAGAAAGCAGTGGATCCCCTTCCCCTCTCTCCCAAGTGATTCCCCTCTCAATCTATTGAATACAGAATTCATTAAAAATTGGACTGGAAGGTGTGTTGGAGTTACAGTAATCTGGGGAAGGATGCGTGATCCCTGTGACATGTTTACCCAACCCATTCTGAGGGGCACTTGGTGATGGAGGTTACACAGCTCAACATGGCAGTTCTTTCTGGTGCTTCATGGTATTTGCTATAGTCAAGTACAGATGAGTCTTGAGCCTCCCAGAAGCTTCATCCCATTGCTGCTCAGTTGCATCCACTCTGACGAGAAGAAATGCTTCCACTGTGCCACAGATGTGTACTGTAAGAATGTGGTTTTGTTGTTTGTTTGTTTTTCTCTTTTTGGTCTGTTTTTTCTTCCTTACACTAAGCAAATCTCACACTTCCAATCTTTCCTTGTAGGTTGTGTCTTCTGGACTGATCATTTTTGTTGCTCATTCTTCTCACTTCTTTCCTGAAATGGATGCAGTGTTCATTTGAAGCCTTACTGACATTACAGAGAGCAGGGAAGTTACTCTGTGTGTTTTGCAGGCTGTGTACCCTCTTTATCTATTCCAGCCCAGCCACGTCCACTCTGATCCAGTAACTCCTAAACGTGTTTCTGGAGAACTGGTGTTTATCCACATGCATCCTGTGTTAGAGCAGTTAAATGCTCCAACATCATTTTATACTTGTCCCTGTTTAATTTTGCCCCATTCTTTTCTGTCTCTCTCATGTGTCAAGAGCATTTGAACCCTCTTCCTTCAGGTCTCTGCAACAGTGAAATGTGCTAAACTTTGTACAAACCAGCGTGTTATGGTTTTGCTCTTCCTTGATTTGAATCTGGGCTGTCAAATCATAATTCCCCTTCTTACACCACGAGCAGCTGACACTCATCGCTCTGTAGATCCCATTGTCCGTGTAACCTTAAAGGAAATATTTTCCTCCTTTGTTGGTGGCTTTACTTCTTCCTGCTGGAAATAAACCTGGAATTTCAGGGCTAGAGGGCAACTTTTCACATTTAAGCTGTCTTGCTTAATTTGCAGTTTTATTTGTTCCTAAGGCAGGTCATGATGACAGTGTGCCATTTTTCATTAAGGCTGTATCTTCTTGTCAGGAAATTCAGGCAACAGTGAAAAGTGGCTCCTTAGAAAACTTCATCCGCACCCTTGGCTGACTGACTCAGTTTTCAGTTCACCTTCACTTCCCTCCTGTCTTGTTTCTTGCAATGTCAATTCTTTATGAGGTCTCTCGACATCAGAGGTACTCCTTGAAAGTTCCTACTTGAGCACCTAAATATATTTAAGCAATATGACACGACAGTCTGAGCAATCATCACACATCTCACATAGCAGTGAAGGGCATCAGCTGAAGGTCTGTACGCAACCACCAAATGTTTGAATGCCTGATAAGGGCACAGACTTGCTGTGAAGAACAGTAATAGAGACAAGAAAATGAGAGGATAGAGGCAGCCTGGACAAGATTTACAGAGTGCTGTAGAAATAAATACACTGCCAACAGCTCGTCACATGTTCCATTCACGCATTTACTAAACTCTGCAGAAATAGACGTGTTTAATCAAAGAAATGGAACTTTTTAAGATCAGTTGGCAAGTGAACCTCTGCCAGATTTGTTTTCTGGCCATAAAGTTATGTCTGTAGCAGGGTGGAAAATAATCCTTGATTCAAAGATTTACAGCAGGGGTGAATTTACTGGTCAGGTAGATATTACACCACATTTGCACATGCATAATCCACAGATTATCTGTCTGAAAACTTCTCCACTTGGATTCTGAAGTTTTGTGGGCCATATAAATGATCTGTTTGGCACAGAAATGTTTATCCCAGAGCACGTTTCTCAGAAGAGTTGTATTGCATCTGTTTCCCATAGTGGGTTTAACCCAAAGGTGAATACTTCTTATTGTAGTACTTTTAAAGGAGAGTGGCTGATTTGGAGTGCATGAAAGTTTGATAATTCTCACATTAACACCTTTCCTAGATGTGTAGATTCAGTAGCTCCCAGGCTTCTCTGCAGCAGCCCTAATGACCAAAGACCTAAATTCTGATTGCTGTGGACTCGGTGCTAACTCTCAGTGATTAAAATAGGCTCAGGGCCAACAGCCCTATGTGAATATTTGCAATTCCTGTTAACCTCAGCAGTGCACAGCACACATTAAAATTACTTCTGGGACCCTCACCATCTTTTCAATTAAATTACTTACCTCTAATGGCTCCATATTAAATGTTAATGTCCTTTGCTCCTTTTTATTGGGTGTTGTTCAGCATCTACGATCTTTCTCCAGTTTTCAGCTTTCTGTCTCTAAACTAAGTAACGATCAGTATCTCAACAGACATACCAACAGAATAAAAGCCACTGTACTTCTTCAGACCAAAGGTTCTGCAAATCCAGCGTTCTGTTCCCAATGACAGCTGTAAATGGATGCTTGGAGAAGATTTAACATCCTTTCCAGTACTCTCCCAGTCCTTTAGTACTTTCCAACCAAAGGATTTCTTGAACCTTGTGTGGTATGTCTAGTCATTACCCCCCAGAGGATCTCTCTTGTAGATACTTACGTTGTTTTCACCTTGAACCTTGTGAATATTTTGTAGTCCCAGCATCCTTCCAGGTGGCTCTTTATGCAACAGAGGTGTTAAACATCGTCTGGTTCAGTTTGAAATTTGTTTCCACAGACCTTGTTTGATGAGCCTTTGCTGTGTTATTGGAAGATGTGGTTAACAGTCTCTCCTTCCTGTCGTCTTGAGGCTGCGTGCAGTTGTTTAGGCTCTTACTGCATCCGAAGTTCCATTTCTCATGCTGGATTGAAGAGTCACAGCCTATTCTATTTTGCACAGAAATATTGTTCCCTCTGCAAGTGTGTGTGGATGAAATCTAGCTTTCCAGCTGTGGTGGATGGCAGATGATTGAGTCTTATATGAATATGTGTGACCCTGCTGTCGCAAGTTCCGTTCATCCTTGTGTGTGTCCACTCCAAGCAGCTCATTTCTGGAATTAGTCAAGTATTTGCTGTTCCTTCCTTTCACTTCAGCACAGGGGTTGTTGTTGATCAGTTCTGCAGCACAGAAGCTGAATATTTACTTTGTTTCTGCTGTGTTCCTACATTGTGCTGGTGTACAGGAATGAATCATTGAGAGTTAGCTCTTGGGCTGATAGAAATCAGCACAGCCCTGTTGATTTCAGAAAAGCAGTACAGCTGGGTTAGCCAAGTCTTTTGATGTGTATGGGAACTGCTTAGTTTCCTATCATAAAAGTGGTTAAGTGTGCCTGACTTTAGGTAGGCGTCTTCCAAAGAATTGTGCTGAATGGGAGTCAATGCAATAAACCTCCACAACACAATATTCCTTCTCTGATGTTTCAGTATATGCAGTAGTCAAAATGTTTACACATGCATTATTATTATTATAACCCCCAGTGAACTCGTCTGCCCAGCTGGAGCTCAGATATACAAGATAAAGTTAATTGGGTTCCCTTTCAACTGGAGAATTTAGACCTCCTTCTGGCTTCTCAGGTAAAGGAACGTGTTTTGGACTGTTGTTATCTCTTACTATTCCCTTGAGCTATGCTAAGTCAAATACTGTAAACTGATAAACATTATTCTAACATTGGTAACACTTGTGTAAACTCTAGTGCTATTCCCTTCTTAACACCTCCCACTTCCTTGCATCCGTGTAAATTCTTTGTCCCAGCATGGTGCACAAAGGTCCGATACGGATCAAGTAACATGCCCAATACAATGAATGCTTTCTTTCCGCCTTTGCTGGACTCTGGAACTCTTTTGCTTTACTCCTGTTCAGCACTGAAACCGAGGCCAGCTTGCCAGTGATTTATTGGGTATTCAGGGTTTCCAGTGATTTACATTTTCCATCTTCTTCCCTTGAAGGCATTCGTGTTGCTTCAGAAGGATGTGGTAGTTGGCTTTAGTGTAAAATATTCTTTGCAGTCGTTTGACTTCTGAATTCAATAAATAGCCTCACCTTCTTTGTAGGAGTTGTAGAAGCAGTGCTGGATTTGGGCTTTAGGAAGAATGAAAGGAAAGTTTCTGTATCAAAGACATTAAAAACTTAATGGGTTTGGTTGTTTTTTTTTTTTGCCCTCTGGAAAAAGAAATCTATCTTGGTTTGACTGACCCTGGTGAATTCATTGGCAGTATACAATGAAGTACACCTTTTCTTGGTTGCTTATCTAACTGGAAGATGCTCTTTCTCTTTTGCTCAGGATCCAGGCAACAAGGGAGAACCCACTCTTCTCTTCCATACAAAAGCATTCATGAAGGATCACTCTTTCTTTTAAGGAATGTTTCTGGGAATAATTACGAAGAAATTTTGACCAAAGAGATTTGGTTAAAAAACAAGACCTACCTACTCCTCTCCCCCTGTTCATTTCCAGTTTAGTTTAATGAAAGTTGTCATTTAGCCTTTGGTTCAGGGAACCCCAAGGTACTTGTTTTAAAGGGTTCTCCAGCAACCTGTAAATCTTGTCTTTCTAAATCTGTCCATAATAAGGCGAGGGGGTCTCTGCATGCTTCAGGCAGTCAACTGCCGGAAGTCAAATACCCACCCTAGGAAGTACTAGCTTCTTAGCAACGTAAGTTAGAGCTTCTGGATGTTGCAGTTAAAATCATTTCAGTCTTCCAGCTAGCTGGGTGTCTGCAGGGCTCACCCACCCTTTGTGTGGAAGGTCCAGCTGACCCCCAGCATTTGTACATGCAGGTGAAGTAACATGTGCTGCAGGATATGTGCCTAAGGCTGTGCTTCCCTTTCCCGTCTGCTGAGGTGCATCTTGCCTGCAGGCACTGCGTATGCAATTGGAGAATGATTTATACGTTCACTTAGAGAATGAGAGAGCAAAATGGCAGCCATGGCTTAAGCTTTCAAGCCTCCTGAGATGCTGGCAGCCTCACAGGACTGGCTGTCCTCCCAGGCTTTCTCCCTTTGTGCCTCAGATCTCCCAAACTCAGATTGATTGGGCTCTGCTCCAGACACAAATGACAAAAAGTAGCTTTCAGGGGTGACAACTACTGCTCTAACTGAGACTGTAAGGTCAAGTCAGCTGCTGTGGATTTGATCTTGCAGTCCAGAGTGGATCAGCCTCCTGTTTCCCATTATGCTGTCAGTAGACTTCTGAGCATGGAGGAAAGGGGAAGAAGAAGAAGGAAGAAAGCGAGAAGGTGGGAGTTAGTACCATGAAGCAGTGCTGTTCCACAGCATTATTTGCTTTCGCTGTGAATCGAACAGCACTGAAATGAAACGACTGAGAACATGATTATTCCTCTGTGATGGTCCACCAACTGTAGTTAAGAGTAGCTTTCTCCAGCCTCATGTCCCAAGCACATGAAAGGATCTCTTAGGGTACAATGACAGTTTGTTTTATCTTGCTCTAACATCCTCTGGCCCAAAGTGAATATCTAAAATCCATCAGACTGTACCACTTGTAATATTTTGGAATAAAGCTGTTGAACTTCAGCTCCTGTAAAACCTATATAGCAGTTTGTCTTTCTTTTAATATCATGGTTGCATGCTATCATTTTAATTGTAATAGTCTTTCTTGCAAGGCTTTTAAGGATTACTTCTTGAAAGGTGTTGGAAAGGTGAGAATGATAATTAAATCTTATCTCAAGTGTAATTTTATGGTTCTATCGTCCTATTCCCCAGAGGTATGGTTTTGAAATTGTGGGCTGTGAGCGAATCTCTGGGGCATAGCTGAGAAGAAAGTGCTAAAACATGACTCTTTAGCCCAATTATTTTTATGTCTGCCTTGGAATGAATTTCCAGCTTCTGGAACTTCTTTGATCATTTCACCAGTGTCATTAAGTAATTATATTAAAAGAAACAGTCCTGTCCTTAAACACTGCTGTGTTTGTCACAAATTATTGGAAGCTGGAGAGCTGAAAGGATTCTGTCTGAATTCCCAGAACCAAAACATGCATGTGTGCACAAATACATACCGACAAAGCAACTGCAATGTCCTGTGCAGTGACTTCAGTCCTGAGCATGACTTATTCTTTCTTGGTGCTCCAGTTAGAATTATTTCATATTTCAGACAAGATTATTCTCAACTATCCCAAAAGAGAATTGGTAATGCAGTTTTGTGCTCATTGAAATTATTTGCAAGTCTGGATGAAATTCAGATGGTAGTTTGGGCTGAGGAGAAGGACAAAATCTCAAGGAAGTTTAAAGGAAATGCTTTAATATTTATCTAAATGAAACTTTCTCTCTTTTTAAAAAGGTTTTTCATTTTTAAAGAATATATTGTCTTTACAATCCTTTTGCTGCAATATGACACACTCATTCTACCCCAAGAAGGTTTTCTTATGTATTGATTTTTGCTGAGAAAAGGAAATCTTATTTCTGGTCATCCTGAACCTATGCATTTGAAAACTTTCTTTCATATTCATGTAGCTGTAGTTAAATCTGCAAGGTTAGATCATGGAGCCAATTGAATGAAGGGGACAATCAGAGGACATTGCATCTGCAGAAGCTTATCACAGCATGGAGCTTGGTTCAGATAAGTCAGTTTGTTAGTTCATGCTTGCACTCAGTTGGATCTTGAGCCAAATCTACCTTGAAGCCCATCCACCCTGTAGGCCTGGTGGTGACACTTCTCTATGGGTGTCCTCTTCAAGCTGGAGTCAACATCCATGACCAAGCTGGGGCACCTTCTTGGGTGCAATCTGCAGGGCAATGTAAAAACTGAGATGAAAAGAATAACCTGAGTCCTGCGAATGCGTATGTATCTCTTCAGTAGAGTGGTACTTTTGTGGAGGGGTTACCAACAGGAGAACCTCTGTCTTGCTGTGAAGCAACCGCCCAGGAGCTGGCAGGGGTGTATGGTAAATCTCAGATCTCAATCCTAGGAGTAATACCCTGTCAGAGGCTTGCTAGTTTCAAAGAGCACCCACAGAGGCTCAGCCCTGGGTGTCATCCCTCTGAGAGCAGGGGGAAACACTGGATTTTGGGAGGATTCTGGTTGCACACTTTTAAAGGGTGTAGTATATGCATCTGCCTGGAAGTTCAGCCTGATTGCTTCCCAGGTAGAAGTATATTTAGAGAGGCAAAACTGCAGGAATTATTCCTGTGCTGCCCCCATGCATGCCTTGAACAGAGAAACCAAACTCAGTGTTTCTGCTGATCATATTTAAACCTGCATAACATTACATTTTCATCAAAAGCTCATACAGAATGTAGTTTCTTCTGTTACAACTTTTTTCTCCTTTGTATTGTGGACACTTGTATGATTGTACTTGCCATCAAAGTGCTTCACAAGCCAAGGGGGAGGATGTTATTTTTCTCCTAAAGAGCTATTTAAAATGTTGTGTGGCTAACTCATCTCTTTTGAAACTTCCTAATGAAATATAGGTCTAGACAGAGGTTGATTTTGTAGAAATTGGGCCATATTTCTTGTTCTCTTTCAACCTTTGCAACCTCATAATTGCATAACTTCTCCCTGACATTAACGGGACTTACACATTCATAAGGAGAAAAAAGCACATTCCCACCCTCTTGCTTTAAAATGTATCCAGTAGATAATATGAAAGGCTTTCTAGTCCTAATGATTTTTTTCCCCCTAATGTTTGTTTTAAGAAGTGTTCCTCTGCAGGGGGTTGATCCAAAGCCCATTGAAGTCAGTGGGAATTTTCCCATAGAATTCAATGAAGTTTGGATCTGGTCCTTAGATAGCTCCGGGAGGTAGCCTCCTCATTTCTTGCAGCTGTCCTTGGAGGGGTTGGAGGAAAGCTGCTGCACTGTCAAGTCCATACAGTGTGGAGCATGCTATTGATTATAAAGCAGAACTCCTGCAAAATTTCAGCTGGAAGGGGGTGGGAGGTTCCGCCTAATAATCAATAGCACAATATGGCACTATATCAAGGAATTGGCTTTTTAACAAACACTTTTAAAGCAACAAAGGAGATGAGATGGTTTTCATTTAAAGGGCGAAGTCCTCTTTATTCTTGGGATTCCAGGCAGATTAGCCCTGGTATGTCCTCGAACGCTGTACTGAGCATATTAATGATGGTTTCTGTTCTCTTTGTAAAAGCAGCACATGGAGTACCTGCCTTTTTAAGTGGAGCAGTAGATTTGCACGCACACTGTGTAAGTTTGCTTTGTGAAGTGTAATGATGCACTGTTCAGCAGTCCTCTGTCACTCTAATTTCATATCTATTCCACTGCTTATGCTTTCAGTATTTACTTGTGTTATAAAGGTAGGTACATAAGGACAGGCAGTCCATGTGTACACTTAGTGTTAAGGTAAAAATCCTAATTTGGACTCAACTTTAATCTTGACAAAGGTGCTTGGGCTAATTCTGTTCTTGGCAGCTCCCGTAGACATTCCTGTCAAGGAAGCCTTTGTTAAACTTTGTATGGAGCAGCTGGCTACAGAGGTTTACCAGCTGCCTGTAGCCAAATCTCCGTGCTTTCAAGGAGTCCCTTTAATTTTACCTTGTAGGTAGGGCAGAGCGTAAGCACTGGGTGAGCAGGTATTGCCTGTAAAAGTACTCTTAGCCTACTGGAGTTTGTTGTGATGGTGCTTCCTGATGTGTCTTTTACTTAATACTCGCCAGAGGGGAGTGTTTGTCCCTTTGTGTCCCCTCCCATAACATTTCCATTCCCTTTTGGCTGTTAGTGTTGATGGTCTTGGGGCAGGACTAAGATGAACATCTCCCTTTCATCTTATACCACTCCCTTGGAAGTTCATTTGTCATCCCTCAGTTCAGGCTTGGAAAAACTTGACCATCCTGGTCACTGACTTCATGACAAAATTTCATCTCTTTTTCCAAATCTCTGCATGTCAGGAAAGTGGGAATTGGAAGAATGAGGTTGAACACTTTAATATTTGTATGTAGGCTTGTTCTGAAACATTATTTTGAAACATTAGTGATTCTGTTTACAGAAATAAGTAATACCTGTGTATTATTAACTTGTACTTTTGTACTAAAGAAGTTTAATGTAGCTTCAAGCACATTTGCTTTTGAAATGTAGCTGTTGGAATTGCTTTACTTTTGACAGAGAAGCTGTAGGCTCCTTACTACTGATGGGTTGTCCTATTTTATTTCTCTTCTTATTTGTCCCAGTGATATTATATACAATAGAATTTGCCTGTATCTGTTTTGTATTTCTGCTTCTTGGGTCACTTAGCCTTCTATAAGAAATGTCAAATTCCTCTAAATGTTCAAAGTATCTCTTCTCCTCCTCTCCCTCTTTATCTGGCTAGGGTAGAAATTG
This sequence comes from Coracopsis vasa, assembly GCA_026283785.1. NCBI lineage: Eukaryota > Metazoa > Chordata > Aves > Psittaciformes > Psittacidae > Coracopsis > Coracopsis vasa. The sequence goes on along the minus strand of JANHGB010045124.1, from coordinate 46,976 downwards.
AATAGAGCTGATTAATGGTTGTGGGGAGAGAGGGGATAGGAGAAAGAAGCTTCACACAGTCCCAGTGACTTTAATCCCTTTTCACATACAACTGGGAAAAATGAAACTAATTCCCAAATGTGAAATGAAGAAAGCTGCTGGCTCAGGAACAGAAAAGCTGCCCATAGCGCTCTGGGTTGATGGATGAAGGAGGCTGGCTCATCCCAGTGCTCCATCAGTGGTGTGGTGGTCTGATCTGAAGTGGTAAAATACGTGAGTAAGCTCCTTTGGTGGGTTGGTGGTGTTCCTGCTAAATAAATGTTGATTGCTTACACCATTTATTACTTACATTGATTAGAGATGGGTTTGGTACTTGAGGCAGAGGAATACAGACAGATGAGCACAGGTTCTGCACTGCGTGGCAGGTTGAAGGTTACCTGAGAAGCCGCAGCAGTGGTCGAAACGATGCTGTCTGCTGCTACGCGTGTGCTTTAAGTCTGACTGATGATACACGTGTGCTGACATTGAGGAGTAGGTGTTGGTCAGTGAGGGTAAGCTATTCTCCCATGAAGAGAGGATGGGGTGCCACAGTACTTCCAAAGGCCTGGTACACTTTCTACACCTCTGCCCTGCAGCTGGGAGTACAAGCTTGTTGTGCTCCCTTGGTGTTGCTTGGTTTTAACATCTATATTGTCAGTACAGAATCACAGAATGGTTTGGGTTGGAAAGGACCTTGCAGATCACCCAGTTCTAACACCCCTGCCATGGGCAGGGACACCTTCCACTAGACCAGGTCGACCAAAGTGCCATCCAACCTGGCCTTGAACCCTAGAATAGCTAGACATACAGTACATTTTTGAGTTAGCCTTTCCCTTAACCTGTTTCTTTATCACACATAACTCTGTTGTATGTGCTTGGCACAGTTGACTAGGTTTTTATTTCCAATAGATGAGTCTTTTTCACCATCACTGTGAGGTAAGAAGGGTCAGGGTCTCTGGGTTTTGTTCAAGTGGATTTAGGGAGTCAGTTGCCTTTGCATGTTCTTGAAGTGTGATACCTATTTACTTGTACCTATACATACATTTGAATCTCACTCCTAAGACCCCTTTCCCCCCCTCTGTTGAAGACATAAATGCTTTCTGTTTTTTTGTCAATAGCTGTACAAAAGAAGGAAATTTATATTTAATGAGAGCCTGTCTCCTGGTGTTTACAAATTCCTCTGTGACGAGACTACAGCGCTAGCACATGGAGGCATTTATACTCTAATAGGATTTACCTTTACAAATATCTGAAAACCTTTTAAAGCAGAGATTAAATTGTTTAGCTCAATATTTAATCTGTTACTTCCTCTTTAAAGATGCCCAGTGGAATTTGTCATACACTGAGCTGATAACACATAATATTGATCAGTCATAAACATAAAACAGAGAAATCTCAGGAAGTCTTCTGCAATCCTTTTCTTTTTAATTAAATTTTGATCTGAACTGCTTTTGATTAATTTTCTTATTTGTAAGTATGTGAATTCTGGGGGCCAGCAAGTTTCTTAAGTTCCTTGGCATTGGTCTCTAGTGAGTGGCTTAGCTCAGGAACAGTATGATTGCATTTTTATGGTTTTCAGATATTTAATAGCTTCTTCCTGTCATTTTCTGAATGAGTGAATAAGGTTTAGCCCTCTGGGAGCCAGCGCAGCATTGGAGAGTGAAGAAAATGACTTGGATCTGTGTACTTGACTGATTGCCTTAGTCTTAATTGTTCTCTTAATTAGCTGCAGTAGCAACTGCATCTAGGGAGAGATCACGGTATTGGTAAACAGCTCCACCTTGGAGCCCTGTGAAATGCCTTTTGGAAACATGACAATGAGCTCTGTATCTCCGCTGAGACGCAAACCTGCCAAATCTTCAGCCCCTGAAGTCTTTGGTCTCCTCATGCGATCTGTCACTCTCATCTGTGAGATGTAGGCCCCCAACTGTTTGTTCTTAAACAAATTAAGCTTTAATATGCCAAAAGCCAGCTTTATTGAGCAGAATGAAGGAAGGGGAAAACAAAAGAGTGTCGGTGGAGGCTTGCTCAGATAACTCGAGGGTTTTTTCCCAGGTTAGAAATGGGAAAAAGAGATGTGCTTTGGGACATAAAGGCAGGCTTGAAATGTTTTGTTGTGGAAAGCCCAGGGAAACTGAGGTCAGAGAGGATGCCGCATGTCTTGCTGTGGGTGTCAGTTCAAGTCATCAGTGTAAGCTGCCAGCGCAACCCAGCCACGGCCTCCAAAGGGAGTTATTTGGCATGTCTTCTAATCTTGCAGATATTTTGAATGCAGAAATATTTGTGGCAGTTGAAATGACCACCAGTCCAGCTTAATTCCCCATCCACTATGTGAGCTAAACTCTGGGACTTGCAATGAGGGGTGTGAGGTTTAAGGGTTGTGTTAAGATTCGTGTAATTTAATCTCTACTTCAGCTTTGTAACCTAGTCTTGCTACCATGCAGATAGAGCGAAATTAGGCATGGTGGATCACTAAAGCTGGTGGATTTTAAGAGGGTCTGCTCATTTGGTCTAGTGTGAGGCATCCCTGCCCATGGCAGCGGGTTGGAACTGAATGATCTTGAGGTCTTTTGCAACCCAAACCGTTCCATGATTCTATGATTTTTAGGAGCTTTCATTGGTTAATAACTGGCCCATCTATTTAGACAGAGATTAAATTGAGACTTCATTCATCACTGCATTCACACTGTGAATGTCTGTTTCAGTGCCTATGGCATTCCATGCAACATGGCACTGGCAGTAGAAAGTGTGGATTAATGCGATTTCTAAGTCAGACAGTGGCAGATTTGGCTCTAGAGACAGACAATGATCAAAGATGGTTATTTTTAAATTAAATTATTCTTTCTTTTCTTTAATCCTGCAGATTAAAGCAGATAAACCTACCATAATATTGCAATATTCCCTTTTCAATAAACAACATATTCCTTTTTATGTGCTCATCCAAAAGGAGGGTACACTGATGAATTGTTTGGTTTTGTTGCTGCCAAAAAGAAATGCATGGAAGATGGCATGAAAAGATTTGTTGCTGCATCTCACCTGGCTTTCCAAAGACATATCTGTAGACCAATAGGTATCGCTTTCTTCAGTGCCGTCAGTGCCAGACATTGTGTTTTCTACCTCTCACAGGGGATTAGTTCATAGCATTAACTGTTGTGTTAATATCACTGAATATAATTCAGTTATAATTACAGTTATAGCAAGATTTTTAGCAAGATTACACTTAGTCTGCGTAGTTAATCTTGTCCCTATTGAGCAAGAATTTGTGGTTACTTTGCACTGTAGCAGTGTTGGATCTGCAACACTCCTGCAGGAATCTTTGATATCCTTCCTTCCAAAGCTTTTCTGTGCTGAAGTGCTCTTCATACCCAATACTGGATTGCGTTTGTTCTAAAACATCTATTGAACCCCTTGTTGAACTTTTAGCTGCAGAAAGACAGCAGGTTCAAACGAGTAACGATCAGGTAATATGTATGGGGTATAAAAGGGCATTCAGTCAGGTTTGTAGTAGTTAATTCTGAAATTAGTAGTGATGGTTAAACTGCATTTTATTATATTAAAGGCAGTAAAATTCTGTAGGGAGCCATGTGTGCTGGAATCCAGTATCAGCAGTGATTGTAGTTTTATGGCAAATTAACCCATGGTATGAAACAAGCAGAAATTAAATCTGGATAGCAAGTTCAAGCTAGTTACTCTAAGCCTGGCTTTACTAGTTTTAAGTTCCTGTGAAAATCTGAAAGCACAAATCAGATTTAAAAGAAGATTACGATTGAGGTGAAAAAGAATTAATACATTCACTATCACTGTAGCCAGTGTCCTTTTTGCTGTTCTGCAGGCAACATAAGCATGAAAACCATTTGCAGCTGCAACAGAGAGATGTGAGCTAAGAGGACATTTGGAGGAAGAGGGCCCTATAGGGGTTGTCATTTCCTTGTTTTTGCTTAGCCCATCTGATAAAACATAGGGCAGATGTAGAGGTGATGTGGTAGGCACTGAATGAAATAAGTGTATTCTGTATGCAGGACTCTTAGGATTAAGATTGGTTAGATAGGATGTGTAGAATAGAGGCGAATAAGACTTTGAATTCTGTTTTCTATAAAAGAAAATAATCATTTAAGTGTTTCCTCACAGTACAGCAAAGAAGGGCACTGTGCCCTTCATTAAGGAGGGCTCCTTCATTTAAAGGAGCTTTAAACATGGTGATGGCAAATATGTGTTTGTGCATGGTGCTGCTCCCAGGTGATGCTGAAACCCTGGAGGCTGTAGAAGGGCTGATGCTTGTGCAGCCGCTGAGGGCACCCAGAAACAGTGAGCTATAGGGTGGGACTGTGCCTGCCCAAGGGGCTCAGCTGTGGGCTGTTGGAGGGGGGCTGTCTTCATGGGTGTTTTGCTGAGGAGCCTCATGAGTGGGGTACCAGCTTCTCTGGGGAACCGTATGACAAATGGGACTGAATGAGTTTCACAGGCAGTCTCTTTCCTTCAGCATGAAGTGATGGATAGATAGATATTTGTTCAGGATGGATTGATTGGATTATTCTGAGGTGCTGGCAATTACAGTAAACCTTAAATTGCTGGATGCCTCGTGTGTTCACAGTGCTATAGATACATAGCTGCATACGATTTTTATCTAATGCTCTTTGATGAAGATAGTGAAATTGAGGTGTATGATAAGGAACTTGTGAGTGTTGGCAGATCAATCCAGGAAGGCTTTTTGTCTATATTCTCAAATACCTTGTGTTACATTTCCCTGATTTATAGTGTAGTTATTTTTATGTGTACTCACTCTTGGAAGACTCTTATGTCAGCTCATTCTCTCGTGATGACTAATGAGAGTATTCATACTCCACTGTTTAAACCAAACCAAACCCCGAAGAGCTAGTGAGCAGACCGTTACCACAACTGTACTAATATAAATCCAGAGTTACCCCCACTGACTTCAGTAAAATTAGCAATTCTTGAGGAAACTTGTAGCAAGATTGCAGTGTGATCTAATGTAAATACTGCTTTTAAAATCCTTAGTTAAAAACCATGAGTTACTGAGTAATATGTTCTAAGGGCCAAACAGAATTAGCAGCAATTTACCTGAAACTCTGCTTTCTAGTTTTAGTTACCAAACTGAGTTTACAGTTTGCTTTACATTTGCCCTACAATATTTTTAAGCTAACCTGGGCAAATTACACTTTAAAGATCATTTGTCTAGGTGGGTGAAGAAAGCTTTGGTTAGAAATAGACATTTGTGTTTATTAGAAGAGACATCACTCATTAATAGCTTTGGGAACAGCAGTAATTCATGTATGCTGGGACTGGAGGGTGCTTTGTGCTGGAACAGCGCCGCTAGCCCTAAGAGTTCATAAATACTGAGATGGAATATAAGAAAAGTAATCAGATTTGGGTTGTAGGGGGTTTGCCTTTGTAAAAATGTTGTTTTATGAAGTGAGATTAAGAAATAGTGTGCTGGGGACTCCTCATTGGTTGCCATCTGCCTGTGAAGTTTTAGGATTTCTCTAAGTCCTAACTTAAAGGTTCCCTCAGCAGTTGATTTCTATCGACCATGTCAACTATCAACTATTTCTATCAACTATCTATGTCCAGAGCTTTAGGGAAGATGCTCGGCCATGAGAGCTAAACGCAGGCATGGTGAGGGGCAGCTGTCTGTCTGTGGTGGTGTATCACAGCTTTCCACTCTGTGTGTGTGCAATTGAAGGTAGGGAGGGCAGAGCCACAGCACAGATGGGTGCCCCTACCTCCTGCTTGCTGCTGTGTGGACCACGAACACCTTGCAGATGCTGCTTCAGCCCTGGCATTGCCTTTGCTTTATTAGCTGTGTGCCTTTCTCACATCTCTACCCCAAGATACCCCTTTGTTTAAGAGAATGATTCAGGGGCTTATTTTGCTGTATGAACCAAAAAGAGCAATTCCATGACACTGTCTGTGCCTGCCTAGTTTCCTGGTTTCACAAAACTCCTTTTGGATGTGCTTGTCTGCATTGCTGATAGGGAATTAAGGTATTAAACTCCACAGTATTTGGAGACCTCAAGGGCCAAAATCATCCTCCAGCCTCAAGGGAAGCTGGAAAACTGCCTGATACTGTATAGATAAAGTAGGAAGGAAGGGTACTGTTGCTCTCCCTTACTCAACAGATGAGCCAGCATAAATGTGTCCAGAAGAGATGATACAACAGCATCAGAGTAATAACATAAGGTACTTTCCTTTTCCAAACTTACTGTATGTGGAAGGGAAACTGAGGCTTTAAAATCAATATTTGCACAGCCACATGGTGCAGGAGTTTAGGAGAGGGGGACATGAGCGTGCTTGTCCTTTAACGGAGGGGGTTTGCCTTTTACATTCACATGCTGTTCTTTTTAAATGTTACTATATTAAATGTTAATGGGATTTGGCATTCTGTGTCTAAACTGTGTGACCCATCTAGTTGACATTGTAAGCACATGCTCTGTTTTGTACATGGCTGAGCATGTTGTTGTTCAATAAATAATAAATTATTATCAACATCATTAAACTCCTTCCTCTGATTACTAGAATAATCTGAAAGTGTAAAGGAAATGACTCTGCCTCGGTTCCTATGCCTTGCTGGTGTCAGAAATGTCACTTGGTAGTAGCTGACTGCCTTCAGCACGTGGAAATGGTAGTCTTCATTGGAAGTTTTGCACTATATACCCGTGGGAAAAGTTCAGCTCCTGACTGCTGCCTGTCCTCTGGCTGCTCTGAGCAGGGTAAATGCAAATTTCTCTGTCCTGGAACAGCTAGAAATGGACAAACGGGTTTGAGGCAAATGCTGTATATGGGAAAGTGTGATTTCCATATAAATGATATTGCCTTCACATTTGGCTTTGGAGATTAAGGAGAAGGTAGAGGAGGGGAACGCAGGAAGGAAGCAATGACAAAACAACGGAAGAGTAGAGAAGGAGAAGAGCCGAAAAATAGTAGGAGTGTGGAAAATCCCAGTGGGGCAGATATACACCCCCAAATCTCTGTGTGTAGTTTAGGAAAGCTCTCTTTTCAGTAACGTTTATTGCATGGACTTCACTATGGCTGGAAAAAGATGTGAAATGTTGCCAACTTTTGGTAAAGAGCGTGTGTGTGTGTAGCTACTGGATTTAAATTGTAAGAAAATACTATCTTCAAATATGTAGTCTGTAAATATTAAGTAGACTCGAGAGTGTAGTGACTCAACAGGTACTGCTGTTGTTTTCCTGAATGGCTGCAATATCTGCCACCTTCTGTTCAGAATACCTGACTATCTTGTCCCTCTCCTACATCAGTTCAATTTAAACGGCCATCTCCAGTCTGATACATTCTCCTTGCTTTTTGTGGCATTTGAAATAGTACTGAGCTTCAGGGACGATGCTCATCAGAAAGTATTCTTTAGGTTAGAAAAAGGGAGAATGTTCCTTTGCAGGGGAATTCTTGCAGAGCTTTGATACCCTGTTTATGGTTGTAAAAGACTTTCTTGCTGAGTGAGAAATGGCTGTATTGGGAAACAGTCGTATTAAATACACCAGTTTGTTATTAAGGAAAGAATAAATAATAAAAAATTGACAGTCAACTTTAGATTATTGGGAATGCCAGTTATGTTGTGAGCATAGACACAGATTCTTTCACTGCCTGTGGTCTGGAAGCAGCAGAGCCGTGTTTTGTGGGTTGCTATGCTCCCTGGTGTGGGTTTGGTGTGTGTTCAGGGATCCCCGTGCTCCATAGTCAGCAGCATCGCAGATGTTCTTTCTCCCTTGCGTGCTCGTTGTATGTCCCAAATAATGGATCATGCAGTTAATTCTGTTCTCCTTTTTCTGGATTATTCCACCGTTATTATCCAACATACTGAGAGTTCACCGTAATTTAAAGTGGTGTTTATAAACCAGTGTAGTAATCATAAATGTTGGCTGCAAAGACAGAAGATGCAGGTTTATTAAGCAGAGTAGTTAAAAGCTGCTATTTCGGATCTTGTTTTATAAACCTGCAGCTCATTCCTGGAAGTCAGAGTCCCTCACCCTGGCTTTCAAGCTGACTACTTGCTGTCCATCTTAAGCCCTGATCAGCCTATTGTGTTTATTCTCCAGCCCAGAGAAGATATCTTCCTTATAGACCTGGACAGCTGAGGCAAAATGAGAACAAATGAGCTCTAAGTTGCCACATTCATACAGAAGGTGTTGTAGGGCATGCTAAGCAAAACAATACCAACCACCTCTTTCTTATCCCAGCTTTTAAAGAGAGTAGAAAGCTGATTTTGTTCCCAAATCTGTTTTGCATTTGTTTCCATGAGTAAGTGTTGTAAATGTATGCAGCTATAGTTAGATTTTTCTAGGCAATAGATTGTAGGGTAATTGTAGATACCCAAAATCCTTCTCATGTATCACTGTTCTTCTAAAGCACCCAAATTTCACTTTGTGGTAAACCAAATTTGGATTAGATTCTGGTTGAAATGACCTTTCTGTCCTGTGCCTGACTACTTCTAATAAAACTATAGTTAACTGATACATTTTAATTTATACTGTGGCAATAAAATTAGGCAGAGTGTAATCTTCATAGTGATTAACCAAAAGAGAAACTTAAAGTTGGAATATCTGAATCTGAGTGAAGAGTTGGTTCACAATGAATAATTTATTCAATAAATTGTTTGTGCAGATTGCAGAATTCTCTGATTTATTTGCTGTAGGAAGTTACTCACAAAGTTCTTTAATTAATTATTCATTGTTTGAAGATTGTTCATAAATACTTGGGTTTGTGCATTCATGATTTGCAATTCATATTTTATCATTGTTAGTCCTTTTTAGCCTGCTGCTGGTTGGACAATCAGCTCTCCTAGCTAATTATTGTAACTTGTGAATATTGCAGTTCTGTTTTCTGGTGGCAAAATAGATAGAATGTTGGTTTTGGTTTGTTTGCTTGCTTGTTTTTACTTAAAATACAATACTTTCAGTATTTGATAACTTGTGCTATCCATGTCCAAGGATCAACGTTTGAGTGTATGAGTAGGCATTGAAATTCAGTTTCCATTTGTTTATTACATTGAGGATGGATGATACAAAAGGTCACTCAAATCAAACCCCAAAATGACAGCAAAGGCAGCCAAAAGAAAAATTAAAATCTGTGTTGCTGCATTTAAATGCAGAGTCATGAACAGTTTCCTCCACCTGCCACTGGCCATTCAGCTCTGCAAGAATCATCCTCAGGTCAGTGTGATAGTGTTATTTGTCATTAATTCACAGGATGATAACAAAGGTGACCGAGGGTTTTCTCAGTGCGTAGGACTGCAGTCGAACTTTGTAATGTTTTGGTTTTGTAGTGACCTTTATGTGTCTGGAGATGTAAATCTTGCAGTGTGAAGGTGACAGTAAGCATCATGCTTTTTTGTTTTCTTTTGGATTTAAGCATAATGACTCATTATTAAGGTAGAGTTTAATAATTACGTTTATGTAACCTGAGCAACCTGGATTCTGAAAATCCAAACTGTTTTATTCCATTAATACTGATTAATACAGGGTTTTTTTTTTACACATATGCTTACTGCCAGTACCTGGCAAAACTGTCATTCTGAGCTTTTGGAGAGGAATTTCTTTTATGACAGACCAAATTGCCTTGTTCTGTGAATGTCCTCAAACCAAATCTCAGTTCTAGTGGTTTTGATCAGAAGCCTGAATGTTTTTCTGACATTTGGTAGGAAGAGGAGGTGTATTAAATACCTATTAAAAACCTGTCCCAGGTGTTTTGAAAAGAGCTCAGTTGATGTGTGCGTAAAAGATTTCTTACACTGATTCCAATCAGCTTCCTACTAAACCAGAAGAGCATCTTTTATACATCCAAATTTGAATCCCTGGTTGAATACTAGTAATTTTAGATAAGAATGACTTAGCCTACTAATGTCAATCTTCTTTATTTTGTCAAGAACAGATTTAATTGACATAATAATTATATAAACAAATGTCCACACTGGGCTAAATTCCATCCCTGACTGAAGGTGTGTTTGGGATATAATGGCCCAGAGCCATTCAGAGAAAATGTTCCAGCAATTCTGATCATTTATGGGTTTTCTTCCCACTGACTGTCCATTGTATTATCTTTGGAAGGCAACAATATCGAAAGGCTTTCAAAAACATATATATTATTTTAGTGATTATGTTATCAAAACCCCTCTGGGATATCCTTGCTTCTTTCTCCTTTACATGCTACTTCCCTCACTCCCCCTTCTCTGCTCTCTCTGGTGTTTTCTCTGAGAGAGCAAAGTAAAGATTAAATAATAGTTGACATCATTTGGTTGGACTCGTGCTCGGGTTCTCTCTATTATTCATGCAGTCTTTCTCCTTATTTTTCTTTTTCTTTCACTGTTATATTTTATTTACTTTAATGAAGTAGATGCTGGGCTTCAGCCTGAGACTGGAGAGAAAGACCTGGCGTGATTTCAAACTATTGTTTTACTGTGGTTGAGATTAACGTCATCAGGATTTTCCTCTGTTATTTATTAAATCTTCTCTTTCCTCTCTCTTCTCTCTCTCTCTCTCACTCATGTGTGAGGAGTACCTTAGTGATGGCAAGGAAATAGAAGCTGCATAAAAATGGCAAATACAGGTCTGGGGTTTTATATGCCCCCCTGTGCTTCAGGATCTGCAATATTACTTGTTGCTCTTTTCAAGTGTGGCTTGGCTTTAAGCAGAGGAAATATAAACTGGGCTTAAGTGTAAATTCCCTAATTCTCATTTTCTGCAGAAATTTCTGGTCAGCAAAATCACGGTGCAGAAGTAGCCCTAGCTAATGGAGCCAATATATATATGTGGTGTTAGTAAAATGGTGACAGAAGACAATTAAAGACCTTTGTATCTCAGCTGCAAAGGTTAGAATGGGAATGGAATAGCATTTACAGATCCCAACTGCAGAGCAAGTATGCCTTTTTGTCAATTTGTTGAGCTAAATGTGCAGTTAATGCTGTTGTCAGCCCGCTCAAATCCTACCACCTGCCTTTTGCTGGCTCTAGGCCTTCAGAGGTGCCTATCCAGTAGGAAACACTGCTCAGTTTCTGACAGTATTTAGACTAGTTTATTTTGTTCCAGAGAAGGGAGTATTTGGGCATAAAATTTGGTATTCATGGGATAATTTTTGCCTGATGGCAATGTTTTCAATATGTCTAGAAATGTGAAGCATCTTGTTTTTGGTTGACTTGGGTTTTGCCCATGAAAATGAAGAGGATTTACACTTGTGACTTAGAAAAAGATTTCAGTTTTTCTTGGACTGGAGATACACTAGATATTAACAGCAAAATGAAGCAGATGGCTTGACTGCAATAGGTGGAACAAGGATTCTTTCCTCAAAGAGCCCCCAACCTGTACTTCCGTCTTTCAAAAGGTACTTGTCTGTGTTGACTTTTTAGGTTCAGGGGGCAGGATGGACTGTATCAGAGGTCTTCAGTCCTGGAATGAAAGGACATGCTGAGAATGTAATGAAGTCCATTCAAATGAAGAAATACTCAAAAGTTTTGGTCTTTTTTTTAATGCTATTTATCAAATAAGAAAACATCAGATTATCAGCTGGGTTCCAGCGTTCTCAAGCTGTGTAAATCAAGATTGTTTTGTCTCTGTTTAGTACTCTCACTAGTATTGATGCACGTCACCTTTTTCTGTTGAACTACCTTGCTACGTGAAATTACAATCATTGTGGAAAAGCGTATTTGATTTTGTTTGTATTTTCTCAGTGTTAGTCCTGCCCATGGCAGAGGGGTTGGAAGTAAATGATCTTAAGGTTCTTTCCAACCCAAACCATTCTATGATGTTTGTGTTTTATTAAATATACATTACTTGGACATGACACAATGTAGTTTTCAGCTCTTGATGGCTTGGTTTGATTCTGAATACATTTGCAGGGATATGATGGCCACCTTTAGTAATGCCTTCAGAAATCATAATGGTCCATACCACTAGCATCTCAAGTTGTTAAGAGGAAGTTCTCCCAAATGCTGCCCTTGGGATGAAGGACGTTACTGCCATGACTCAATGGATCCCGTAAGAGCAGTTTTGGCCTGGGCACGCAGTTGCAGCTGACATCCATCAGATGGCATAAAGCAAGGAAACAACATGCAACTACAAAAAAAGGCCATTTTTAGCCAGTAATGTAAGTGGTGCAGGGGAGTGACTGCAGCAGTTGTTGTAGTATTACTTCTAGTAAATCAAATATGTCATTTGCACATTCATATCCACTCTGTGGATAACAACCTTCCATCCATATGTTTCTGGCTTATCCTTGCAGCTCATTTTCTAAATAAAGTTGAAACCTAACTAATATGGTATTGGGCCTCTTGCTGTTTCAGTTTGTCAGACTTGCTGATAAAAAGGCCTGTGTCTGATGGCTTCATGCTTTTGGTATGTGTCACAAATAGTTCTATGCATATACATTACAAAATTAGGATTTAGGTTTTGTTGTGTAACCATAAAAAATTAGATTATATAATTATTATGTTTTCCTTTCTTATCTTTTATATTTTTAATATAATTTTTAAGGATGCCACAGGGCACTCCTGCTGTGAATTAGCTGCAATAAACTCTCTTAAACAGATAAACATCAAAGAGCAGTAATGTTTTAAAATGAAGCAACCTGCATTCAAAAGCCAATTGCTTTATGTTGTAGATCTTGAATGCTTCAGCTACTAAAAGTGAATGGGGTTTCTCAAGGGCATAGAGGAGTGGCATCGCTGGGATTTAATGCAACGGGGATTCTTCCAGTAAAGTTGCTAACAATATCCATTGGTTTTCATAGGAGCAGGCTTCCTTCTATTTTTCTTGTTCCTCGTGGAGATTATGAAGATGTGAAGGAATCTGCTGTTACCATGAATCCCATAGACATATTTAGACTGTTGATACTGAAAGAGTTCATGAGACTTGCACGTCTTGTGGACTTTGTGGTGACTCCTGGTTAATAATTGATGGACTGCAAGCTTTGGTGGGAATTTTAACTAAGTTAGGAGTCAGAGATTTTCTCCTTTTGAGTTAGAGTATTTACAGTAGTCTGGCATTCATTTTGAACCAAGAACTGAAGTACCAAGCCTAACTTCTGTTCGAACGTTGTCAATGTTATTAAAGGTCCCCAATTTGGATTGCCTGCATTTCTGGACATCTGCTTTATATATAGCTAAGAGACTTTACCTTCTGGGGCTAAGTCTGGTTGGAAAAAACACCTCCTGATGGTATTGTGAATATGATTTCAGAAAGCAAGCACCCATGTTGCCCAGAAAATAGTCTGTGGAGTTTAGTAAGACCTCACTCATAGATTAGAGAATGTTCTGCATCTCTGCCATCAAGGGTTATGTTTGCACTGAGCTCCTCAAAATTCTCCTCCAGTTTTCAACATGACCTTGGTAGGCAGTTGTGCTTTGCCAGTGCAAAGGGAAAAGTATTTATATTTGGGTGTGCAGCTGCATTTGATAGCTCTACATTTTGGATGCTGCTTTAGCTGTATTGCCTCTTTCATAGAGTTTTCTGCTGGTGTGAGCTCCTGAAACAGTGGTTGGTAAATTGGAACTTGCTGTTATTATTTGGTTTTAACTTGAAACTAGATATGAGGCTGAGGCAGAAACAGAGCTGAATGAAGCTCCCTATTTCTTTTTTCTTAAAGCAAAACCTGTGGTGAGAGGTCCAACCTCTCCGATACAGTAATTATGGGGTTTTATCCTTAGTGATGTTAAATAGCTCCCTTCAGTGTATGTGTTTGATCTTCAGCTGTGAATTCCCTCTCTTTCATGGGTGTAACTGTAAACAAGAGGATTAACATTACTTCACTGATGTTTTGCTTAAGTGAATCAAAGTTGAAAGGGTGTCTTGAATATCTGTAGAAAGCTTTGTGTGTTGCAGGGTTTCTGTTCTATATGCATGCACAGCGCACCTTTCATGGTAAACTCCAGTGATGCTTTAAAGTTTGAGAAGTTCACTTTAAGCTTTTCATATTTCAGATGCTTTTGTGGAGCACTGTGAGCAGGATGCTCTGCCTTTGTGGTAGTGGGGGACCACAAAGAGGCTGTGAAGTTCCACTCTATTGTGTCCATCCTTTTAGCTACCTAACTTTTTTTCAAGACCTACCATGGAGAACAGGATTCTCACCATCAAATGTGTGCCAGATTTTAGGCTTTTGATGGTGCAGCGATGGCATGTAGTTACCACACCAGGGATGTGGATGGCCACAAGAGAGCGGAAGTCAGAAACCGCTGTCTTCTGCTGGTGCTTGGCATGCAAGCAGAGAAGGGAGACTGTTGAGGGGAAGGCCCAGATGTACAATGGCACTCTGCCATGGTCTGGTGCCTGTGTGTACTGTGCATCTGGTCCATAAGGCTTCTTGTATCTTGTTCACTAGCCCAGTGCAGGACTCTGAAAGGGGATAGAAAACAGGAGAGAGAAGAGGGTCGGTATTTTGAGTGCCATGCCTACCTGACATGGAGAGGCTCCTATGTTATGCCATTAACTGGGAAAAAAGAGAGGAAGGACCAGCATCCCTAGAAACTTGTCCTTCTGATGCAGAGCTCTCACTTGCTGCTCATCTTCCCTTCAGCAGACCGTATCTAGTGTTAGAGCAGTCTGTGTTTGTACATGCACTTTTCTATCAGGACTTTGTTTAATTAGAAAATGCAGACTCCTCCCTCACTGCAGTTATCCAAGGAAAAGCCTAATGTTGCGATTCCCTTTTTTAACGTTTATTCAGCCTAGATTCACACTGTGCATGGTGCCTGCTTTCTATGACATGATTGATGTGTAAAGGGCTTCCCTGTTATCTCTTACCTTCATTTGATATTACACTCAGCACTTGTCAGTGTCAGAAGTTACATCTGCCTCTTTAGCTGTGACAGGAGCCCAGACTGTATCTCATGGATGGGCCTCCTCCATGATTCCTTTCAAGGCTGTCAGTTAAGCCTGTTGTTTTCATTTCAGCATGCCTGGTTCCTCTGATCTGAAGAGGATACTCTGCTCTGAAGCGATGCTTTCAGGAGGACAACAGCAGTTAATATGCGGCCCCTATTTTCCTGTCTGTATCTTGCAGGGAAGAAGGGTTCACATGCTATTCGTTGTTTCGAGATTATTTAGGAAACCTCCACTGTTGAACTAGCAGGGGATCTTTCCTCCTGTGACCTTTGCCAGAGCAGCTGATTGGTGTGCCCCAGCTGCAGACCGTGATTTTCTTGGGAAAGTTCTAAGAGCATCTGAAAAGAGACCATCTTCTTTCCTATCCCTTACTGATGTGTATGGGCTTTTCCTGGCCTTCCCAACTCCATTGTGGAAGGGTTGTTTGTTTTCTTTTTAAATGTTATCCTGCCTTCCTCCTTTTTTAACAAAGCTGTATATACATGAAGATTTGCTGCGTATTCAGCGTGGCACATGGATGGAGTGGCCACTTTGAACTGCTTTTACAACAATGGATTCTGCTTGACTGATAATGAAACCATGGGATAGACCTCAGGGAGGTGAGTCATATGTTAATTTGTTCTTGAAGTTTCCTTGGTGTGGTAAAAGCTGTGATCTTTCAGAAAACAAAATAAAAATCCCTTATTTTATTTTGATTTTTTGTTTCAAGCTGCTTCCCGGGGCCATGGCAGATGCTGGTTTGGGATGGCACCCAACGAGTTGTTCTAATGTAGTCCAGTGCTTGGTTGGCATTCTGCTATTGTACAAACATTTTTGGTGCTTCTTTTGCCGCAAAGATATTTTATGAAGTGTGGCACATTGTTATACTCATGTGGTGCTTGGAGCTCCAGAATACGCATAGGACATAATGTTGAGCTGCAGAAACACAATAGCAATGAGTCACTGGAATCCCTTGTTGGTCACAAGAGTTTGAACAACTGCAGTGATAATCTTTTGAGACAATGTACAACTCCAGTGGTATTTGCTATCTGCTCTGTGGTCTCCCTCTGTTAGCTGCTTGATTGGCTTGGTTTGTGGGTATTCTAATCATGTTGGCACAGTCACTTTGATTAACAGCAACATGCAACTTGCAAATCTCTGGGCTTGTGCCGACCTCAATAAAGTTGTGTGCTTTTTCTCTTTTCAAATCTCATCAGCTTCCTGAGGGCACAAGAAATGTTTTGCAGAGCTTTCCGTGGGGGTCGGTGAATACTGAAGTGTGGGGTTCAGAGGAGTGCAGCTGCTTCTCTATATCTTGGAGGTTGAGAAGAGGAAAGAGTAAATGAGGACAAAAATAGGGAGAGAAGGGAGGAATACAGGATTCTTAAATCTGTGTTGTTTTTTAACTTGGCCTTTCCAGTAGTTGGTTCCAAGTCAGCTTTAAGCATGAGCTTTAGTCCATTCTTTACTAAGACACGAGAGTAGTCTCATCAGTGTGACTTCATTTATGTCCAATCTGGCCAATCTTCACCTATTGCTTCTACAGGATGTTTTTAAGGGGCGTGCTGAAATGCTTTTAATATTATTTCATTTCTGTAGTGCTCTGTCTTCTGAGAGAGAAGGGGTTTGCTTTTACACTCAGATAAACAGCCTTCTAGGTCCTTTGGCAAAATGGGTGGAAGCTTAATTCCCTTTATTCCCCAGATCAGGAGAAGTGCAAATTCAGTATTTCTTGTTACACTTGAGGAAACTGATGGGATATGAAATCTGTGTGGTGGTTTTAGTAGTGGTTATTCCTCTGCAAGTTGGCTCTTGACCGTATTCCCCAGTCCTCTGCTTCTGTTTTCTAAGGAAATACATTATTTTCAATGGCCATCACCTACCACCATGTTATCCTTGAATGGCATCTCCACCACCAAAAGCAAGGGTGTCTTCTAAAAGACAGGTCAGTTAAGCCAGAAGGGTATTTAACTTAAATACTGTGAAAGACAAGGTGTCCAGTGCTGAAATTTGGAATAAGATGAGATTTTGGAGGGAGGGATTCCCAAATACCCAAAGATTAATATTTTTTATAGTATGCTTTAGATGGGGTAGTGCTCCCAGATGTTGAAAGTGTTGTTTTAACAGCAGAGAGCTTGTAGATCCCTGCAGTTAAATTCAAGGTAGTTTCCAGGATACATTTGAATTGTCTTTGTTTCTGAAAACCTGCAGCTTGTTTCTTGGAGCCTTCTTTCCACTTTAATTCAGCTCTGCCTTGTCTTACAGGGGTTACGAGGTCAGATGCGCATTGCAGGAGAGTCATCCTTCAGACTTTAAAACCTTTCCATCCCCTCTCTGTGATGTTGTTGCTGGAGGTCAACCTCACGCTTCCATTTTTCATTGAAGAAAATGTTACTAAAAATACATCACAACACCTGCTTCCTTGACCCACTTTGCCGTAAGCCCTTCTATATGTTATTTTCTTTTAATAGCGGTAAAGAAATGAGGGATGCTGAGGTCACTGTGCCGTGTGGGACATCAGGTGAATGTGCCAAAGAACGTGAATGTGAGTCTGCAGACTGCAGGTGTCCTCCAATTCCTCAAACATTTGTCAAGCCTTTGAAAATACCTTCTTCTTTAGTCAGGACTTGTAACAATCTGTCCTTATCCAAAATAATTTTGTTTATTAGTGGTTACTTTGAATATTCTAGCAATAGGATCTGCATTTTCAACCTTCTCAGGCAAAGGAAGGAAATCACCTTTTTAGTCTTTTAATCTTTCGTTTTGCCTCTTAGTGAAGAGACCATTAGTTCCTTTTTCCTTGTATTCTGTCTTTTTCTGTTCACACCTCCTTTTCTCTCTTCATTCACAAGAACATTTGGATTTATGTCTTCATTTGAGTTCTTATTGCCAAGTTATAGAAGCTGCTGTCTTGTCATACATATTAATTTGACACTGTTAATCCTATACAAACACATTTCTGGGACTGACAACTTAGGAATACGAGTCTTTAACTATATTAATGCAAACAGAGTTTGCCTGTTAGTGAATATGTCATTATTTCACTTGACTCTCCTTGGTCACTACTTATTGCATATGATATCCACTTTTGCGTTCTAAATTATTGGAGTCAGTGGAGGTTAAGCGCACTGTAGCCATGAAAATTGTCTTTTCAGCTACAAGGTGCCATTATATCTTTAAGAAGGCAGATTATTTGCTTCTCTTTGAGTATAATAGCTATAAAATGAGGAATTTGCTTACTTTGAGCGGAACTCACATGTGTAGGTCTATAGAAGAGTGTAGGACACTTGGATAACATGGTAGTGGAGATACATGAGCAGCTGTATCAGAAAATGAGTGTTTCTCTAAGGAAAGATCAAAAAAGGGGGAAGGTAGAGTTTTACTTTGTTTCATCGCTACCTGTTTCCAAAAGCCCTAAAATAATATGAACCCTAAAAGCAATACTAGAATTTGTGGTGGTGGTGCTATTTAATGTCTTCTCTGTTCCTGCCTGCTGCTTGACAGTAAGTTAACAGGTTACCTTCGTAAGGAGACCGTTAGAGGACTCCTGGGGATGCTTCAGAGCAGAAACCCAGTAAGAGCGCTCCCTCCCACTCTGTGCAGGAATTTATCTCATCCCACAGGGTACAGAACCAGCCCAGGGGGACCTACATGAGTAAATTCAGAGGATGTGGCCATCCCGTGAAGTTCTGTCTCGTTACATGATGTCCAACAGACTTGCACAAGGAGTATGGTAGAGTTGAAGATCCTATTAGTTTTGCCACCTGCCTGTGCAGCACTTTAAAGAAGCTCATGTAGAAGATGTGTCAAGAGAGGGTGCAGAGAAGTGTGAGCTGGTGCAGAGAAGCATTTGCAGAACCTTGATGGGACTTAATGGAGAAATGCCTAAGAGAGCAATTTGCTTTGGTTTGGATTTTTGAGAATGGTTTTCCAGTGGGGAAAACTTGGTTTGGTTCAAATTGACAAAAAAGGGAACTAAAGAGTAAAGGCTGTCATTACATCACTAACTGGCCTTGAATATCTTAAGCTCATCTGTCACCCTTCTAAAATGAGCAGTCCTTTACCAGCCTTCGAACAGGCCAGCGTCTCCTGAGTGAAAGCTCTGGGCAGCCTGACACAGTGATCAAACATACAGAAGTTGGTTTTGTCGCCTGAAGCTGAAGTTGTACCTTATTTTAACAGAGGGTGTTTTCATGTTACTTTACTTTGGCTGGGATTTCAGTGTCCAGTTGCATCTCAGCACAGCGCTACTGCAGAAGCTGGATGGGAAGTGTGAGCTTGATGAGAAATGGAGCTGGAAACTCTGCAAACAAAGCACTGGACAGCTTGGGCTGCTGAAAGCCTTGTGCATGAAATCCTGGCTCCCTTAAAGTGGCTGGCAGTGCTCCTGTTGAGTCCAGTACAGCCAGGATTTTGCCTTATATATTTATTCTGATTTATGAAAAGATCAGTCATTGTGGTATCTAAGCACTGAGATACGGTATTTAGTTACAAGCAATCATTTTAAGAGTGATGCCAAAATCTACACATGCATTATACTTGGAGATTAAAGAACACGGAGCTTCGGTTGCGTGTGCTTCTCCAGTTGTAATTATTCTTCATCCCAAGCACTGCAGACCTCCGTGCTGCTGGGCACAGAGGGGCTTCAGACTGAGACAAATCGGGAAGATTATGCGAGGTAGTAAATAGCTATAAATGAATGGATTTTGCTGGGATGCCAATAACTACCTCAGTTTCCCTGTCAGTCCCAGAGGAATTAATTAATTCCTCGGAGTTTAGCCAGCCATTACAGGAAAGAATTTTAATCTTCTACATTTTTTAACCATAACCGGTTACCTTGCAATAGCTTATACAGCGCTGTGTGCTCTCCACTCTGATGCTGCATGACAATAATGTGCTGCAGAAGAAAGCTGATTGAGTTCAAGTGAAATCTATCCCAAGGAAAGACTATCTAGAGCAGCTGGTTTCATTTATATATTTTATTTCTGAAGCTCATGAGCATTCCAGTGAGAGATGGTATAATTGATTTAAATCAAATTATGAAACACTATACTACTTATTCTAAAATGCACTTTTCTGGCATTCAATTCTGTAATGTATCACTCGCAGGTAATGCAGGACGAGGCTGAAGAGGCTGAAAAATATTCTTTTCCATCATGTAGTCTGTTGCTACATGTTCTTGCCTTGGAGCTGCAGCCAAAGTTGCTGTTTGTAACAGAATCATTGTATCATTAAGGAATTGAGGCTCCATTGCTGCAGGTGAAATACAAAACCTTATTCCTTCAACTTCTTGGTGATAGGAACACTGCTGATTTTTGGAGGAACATCTCAGTTCCCTGTTTTTTTCCAGCTGAAATTAGAGGCACACAAAGCAAATAAATGGCAAGGAGAGGAGAGGTGGTTTTGAAAGGGATAATGCTGGGCATTCATTACAGCACAGGTTAATATGCGGTTAAGAGGTTCAAAATCTTCAGTGTTTAATTGTTCACTCAATTGGCTGTTTACTGAAGTAGAAAACCTTATAAGTGTGTTAAAAGCTTATTAGAGTGTTTGTTTTCCCTAATAACTTCTGAACTGGCCAATTTAAACCAGATTTTATGGAGGCAATGAAGTTCATACAAGTTTACTGGCAACTTTTGGCTGAGGAGAAAGAAGAGAGAACAACTGGTGCCACCAGGAATGGAAAGGCTACAGCTGGAGCTCAGCCATTCCCTGTTTAGGTTTGGCCACGCAGCTTGGCTAGCTGGGAAAAACACATCTAGGTGACATGCACATGTCTCTGATCTAGTGCCAGCGTATACCTGTCTGTGCAGGGGGCATGGAATAGGGATCATCTGTGAGGGTGCAGGACACATATGCAGAGGAAACCTGTCTTTCATAAGCAGCAGAACAAAGGAGCAACTTTAACACACTTAATGTGACTCTTGCATGAATAACAACGTGTTGATACACTTCAGCTATCTCTCCAACCTCTCTCCTTCCACTGACTTGTTTAAAGGAGCTGCTGGAAGAGGTCTAGATGCCACATGCCCTGACCTCACTGGCACTGTACTGCTATACACAAGCGCACCGGCGCCACCTGTGGCTCATGCCCTTGGTTAAGATGTAGATTGGGAGGTGATTCTGCAGCCTGGGAAGCAATTGTGCTTAGAGGGATATTGCTTCATTATGGGATGATTATTACTAGCTTTAAGGAGCTAGTCATTGCAAAACACCCTGACAACGGAGTTGTATTTATTTACTGGCAGCCACTCAACTTGAATGTGTATCTCTAAGCAGCGTTAAGGTTCGGAGCTGCTGGTGCTTTTCCATGGAGCCCAAGTGCCGGCTGGTGTACCTATACATGGCAAGTCACGGTCTTACATTTTCCACTTGTGTCCCTTTCTCTCTGCAGCAGCTACTGCGTGCTTGTGGGTTTTGGGCATTAGCCTGGACAGGTTGGTGAGAGATCCCAAAAGCGAGTGCCTGGCTTTGAAAATCATTTTACTAGAAGGTCTTAAAGCAAATGCTTTGTGCACTGGGCTACCCAAAACTTGTTGTGAGATGAAGGACTTTTTGGTGTTTCTCGCCTGCTTTTATTTTACATTCCAGTAACAACTTTTCTGCCAGGCTGTATCCACTTGAGCCAGACTTATCTTACATTTCACAGCTACTTGGTTTAAATGTTTTTGGGAACCACACTGGGAAACTGCTTAGGCTCCTAAGAGGAGTCCCTAACACTGCCGATGTACTCAAATTCCCTTCACAGCCTCTCTCAACACTGGAGAAAGCATTTCTCTTGAGTGGGAGAGTTCTCAGTTCCTATAACTTTTTAATCTGCTTATTTTGGGGGCCTTCCAAATAGGTTTCTTGGTGGTCACTAATGGTATTAGGTATACCTGCCTGTTGAGATTTACTGTTAGAAAGGTCTCTGGAAGGATATGAATAACTTTCTGATTGTGGCTTATCCCATCACTTGCTGGATTTGAACCTGTTTCCAGTTCAGTATCTGATTACCAATACTTAGAGGTATCTCACATGGTCAGCTAAGTGGCATCATAAGTGAAGTATAAAATGTGTCATACCAGTGGCTTAAAATACAAACCCACAGCACCATTCAGTTAGTGATGGGCCATGTCCATTTGTTTCAGCTATTAAAAACTCATGCACGCAGCCACTCTAAATACTGATGCCATCAAATGTGGTCAACACAGACAGTTCAGCCTGCAAAAGTGAGCCAGAAAAGGCATTAAAATGCTTAGTCTATGACATACTTCCTTATTTTTGTCATTTTGACATTTATGTGTTGTATCTTTAAGGCTTTTGAGAAAGAAGACCCGATTCCTGAAGCAAACTCAACCGAGATCTTCAGTTTATAATGACGCAGCCGTCTGGTTTGCGTTTAATTCAGATTGACCACCTGCATGCTGTTAACCTCTGGAAGGTTGCTGTGATCACAGTTGTTGTTGTTTGGTTAAAAGTTTTGTAGCTCAGGGAAAATATTAGTAACCAGTTACTTAACCTACGCTGTTTACTGATCTCATTGAACTTGCAGATGGGCCTTTGCTGGCCAGTGAAAACTGGGAGTCATCTGGTGCCAAGTAATAACTTGCATTTATTTTTCAGACAGCGATAGGTTGAGCAATTAAGAGGCACTTTTTTTCCTTCATAAATATGCTCTTCGTCTGTTGGCTATTTGGCTTAGGTTTCAAAATCTGAAATGTAACTTAGTAGATGTTGAAGGTAGCTCTAAATGAGCCAAACTTTCACAGAAGCATGCTTGAGTTCTGAACGCTGCTGATTACACATGCAAACCCCAGAGGTGCATGGGAAAGTGTACAAGAATTGCAGAGGCAATTTAAGTGAGTAAGACAAATGCGTTCATATTAACATTCTCTGACCAGGAGCATTTAAATTGCTGTAAATGAAGCATTCTAACTGAAAGCATTCAAAAATTAGGAATTACTGCTTCAAAAGCACTAGACTTTTTTGTTGTTGTTGTTAATTATATTTTTTTTTATTTTTTATTTTTGTTTTTTAACTTTTGGAGTTCATTCAGAGAATTTTCTGCTTTCTTTTATGGCAAAGAATAGAAAATCACTTGCTTTAGAAGTCTCACGTATTCCTTTGATTCTAAGAGGGGATCTTTACAGTGAATGCATGCAAAATTGGGAGGTTTGGCAACACATCTATGCTTAATCCATGACATTCCTGTGAGGTGGGCTGTCTACTTGCTTCTCAAGTCTTAAACTAGCACCTACAGAAAATCAATTCCTTTTGCAGAGTCCAACATTTTTCCAGAAGCAGGAATATGACCGACCTTCACTCCTGTGTATCAGTTACAGAGCTCTGCTTGTTGCCAGCACCGACCTGGGCTGCAAGAAGAGACCCTGTTGCTCCTTCAAGTCTACCCTTTCTTTTGACGAGCAAAGTGTCAGGAGTTGGTGACTCTTAAACCGTGAGTTCAGATGCATCCTTATCTTTAGAAGACCTTAGCAGGTGATACAGTGGATGTTCTCCAATTAGGTGGCCGATGCTCGGTTTTACTTGTAGGTACTACCTGGCCATTCAATTTGGGGATGCTTTGTTGTTATGGGCTACTGGAAAAGCCTTTTCAGGTGGAACTGATCTGGAGTAGGGGATATGGGGGGAGTGTTATTTGCCGCATTCAAAAACTTGAATTTTCAATAACCAATCAAAGGCTAAAAGTGGTTTGGTCTAAAATAGTAAATTTGATTTAGAGCCAGAATATGTTTTATGTGATGAACCTGGTTCAACTGACACACTGGTTGTCCCTGACCACGTTGTGTTGCACCAGTTGCGTCTGCACGCTATGGCCTATGTGATGTTCAACCAGGGAGCACTGCAGCAGCATTTTAGGGCACCTTTTAGAAAGGGAATTTAGTTTCTAGTTGAAATTTAGGAGCGCTTGATGTCAACACCTTCTTCTGAAAGACTGTGTAGCTGAAAACCAAATTTTCCATCAAAAAGACATGAAGTAAAACTTTCTGCCAGTGTACTCTTAACCTCTCTACTGCTTTATTGGGTTTTTGTTTGTCTGTGTGGGTGTCTGTAGGGACACTCAGGCATGTGGATTCAAATGAGCTGTTCAAATAGATTAAACAACTTTAAACCCCTCTGTGGTCTTTGGAAGTGAATTAGATTAAAGTGAATTAGAGCTGTTTTAATTCTGAATGAGTGAGTCCACATGGGCTTAATATAGTTGTATATAGAAACCCACATTAAAATCACATCCTTATTTAACTCAGATTGTTTCCCGTGTAGACAAACCTATCCTGTCTCTTTATTTAGCAGTGCATACAGGGCTTGCTTCAACCACTCGCACTATCGACAAGTAAAGGAGCTAAATCAAAAATGATATTGTCTTTGTGCTGGTATGAATGGTTATGCAAACAGTGGGTCAGTAATGCATCTGACCTGTGATGTGTCCAGAGAAAGAAGCTGGGCCTGAATAGCTTTTAGCTATCATCATTGAAATCAACAACACTTGCCACAAGAAAGCCTTCAGCATTAATTCCATAAGCTATAAATTATTACAGGGGTCTGATTTCTTGGAATGAAATGCAATAGATAGATGGCAGAGAAATATTATTAATGGATAGTTTACTATATTCCTAACTGCAGTGACTTCATGAGAATACTTTATATTACTATCTGGAACAGCAATACTAGGGATTTATTAAAATGACTGAGTACTCGTTGTTAGCTAGAATACCGTACTATATTGGAAACATAAAGTATTCTCCATCAAAGCATATAATCTACATTTTTCCTTTTCATCCTTAATTTGATTATGAACTATTACCATGCTTTGCCATAAAATAGCAAAGTTGTACATTTTGATGGTTTCTCAAATGCTGATTTTACTTTCTGCACAAATACTTGGTGTCTTTTCAGCATAATTATTTAGCAGCCATTTCGGGTTAATTATTGTCATTAACAATATGAGTCCTATGAGGGAATATCAATTAAAATATGCACAGCTGAACTTTCAAATGAGTAAATAATTTAGTTTTTGAAAATGACTGGAAACAGCAGGGTAACAGTCAAAAGGGGAACAATTATTTTAATGCTTATTTGACAAATGAGTAATTTTTACAGCAAATTAGTTTCTTATCATAGCACCCCTACTGGTAACAAGAGAGAAACTGTTAACAGGAGTTTTAAAAATAAAAGCTGCTAAGTTATGCATGCAAAGTTAAGGAAATCATTTGTATGAAGAAAAGGTGATTATGATACACATTGTTAACTGAAGAATGTTGCCATGGGAATCTAATTAGGGATATAAATCACACAAAATTATGTTTATATATAGGGCTGGATACATTAAAGTGATATGCACGTTTAGACATCAATTTTGTTCTTCATTGTCCAAGTATTGAAGATAGATTTTGTTGATCTTTCTTCTTGACCCCACAAAATACAGTGATTGAAAGTTAATCATTTGGTGGAATTGCTTATAAAGAACAATAGGAAGAAAAGTTAACAAAAAAGTATGGAATTTCAGATTTGAATATTTGATGTTCACTCATTTCCATAACAAAAAAAAGAATGTAGAAAAACTTTGCAAGGTGAGCATGATCCCTCATTTGGGGGATGTTTTAACCTGCACCTTGACTTTTCAGTCACGCTGCTTGGGTTGTTTATGCGGTTATTCAACAGAATAGGAAAACTCAGGAGAGGTGGGGGAAGAAGTAAGAGAAAGTGTATAGAAACCAGAGCTACTGAAAGTGTTTGTGGTGTTTTCAGAGCACTGAGAAGCTTTTTCAAGGCCTTCTATGCAAGTTAAAACAGAAGGGGAATTTTGGCAAAGATATCTCTTGTCTTTCTCTTATTTGCATGCTCTTTTCATTTCTGATTTTCATGTTCAGCTCGATTATTGCCTGAAGTCAGCACCAGGGCTGCTGATGGTTTCCCACAGCTATGATTTGGAGTAAGTAGGTAGTTTGTATTGAAACAGTGATCACCAAGGACAATTCAGAATTTCTCTTTGGTTTGTGTGTGTGTGTAGGTTTTTATTCTTATTTATGGAGTGTCAAATTGCACTACTGAGTTACACCAAGAATGAGGTGAGAATTGTGCTCCAGAAACTTGCAGTGAAGGTGACCAAACCTTCAATGATACTGGGGCTTCTTGAGCCGGGGAGTGAAAATCCAGGTAGCTCTGGCTGTCTTACTTTGTATAAGGCCCTGGCATGGTAAGGAATTCAAAAGAAAATCAGGAAATAAAAGTGATATTTTGTTTTTCTTTGCAGAATGTTCATCAAAGCTCAGCATAGAAATCAGCCAACACTTACAGTTCTAAATACCATGACAATGAAAAACAGAACGTGCCAGTTCTTGATAGAAGTTGGCAGTTTTGCCTCTTCTCACCAACTGGCCAAGTTCAGTTTTTGACTCTGTTTACCATCAAACATTTTGCAGTCTGTCTTTTCTGCTCCAAAGTCACATTTTGGAACTTGACTCTAACTTACTAGGACCAAATCTTTCTTTCCCACATGACCTCTGTGCTCTAAAGGGAATTGCAGTATACCTTGTGTGGTCACACGCCTTCTGATGACATCCATAACCCAGCATGCAATCAAGGGTGTAGACTGAGGGCTGCCTCCTTTGGAAAGCTGCTAAAATTGCAGCATTGCTCTGACAGAGGTATTTCCTCATTGGGATATGTCTGCCATATCTTTTTCTTCAATGATGTAATAAGACAGAGGGGAAGAACAATATGAGATATTGAGAAACACCCTACATTAGAGTGAGGACAGGGCTGTTGAAGGCTGGAACTGAGGAATAGCTATATGCCGAAGAACAGCCTGTCAGATCTGGTTTTAAGGAATCTTGATGGGTTTTGTATAAGCATTTATTTCAATGTAAAGCCTATTTAAGACAGTTTCACCTTTTTTGTTTGCCTGCTTCACCACAACACTGTCTCCCACTCCACTTCAAGCCACCACACAGTTCCTCCCTGAAATCTCACAGCACAGAAATTCCATAGGAAAACACAATGATGTCATTTCAGACCATAATTTTCCAGCTGTTGGAAAGGCACATTGTGGTGTTTATTTCGCTACTTATAAAGATTTGTGGCAAGCAGGGAAATATTTTACTTCCAAGATCATTGTTCAAGTAATTGAAACTGCTCATCTGGAGCTTTGTGCCATAGCTGGGGGAGGCAGAAGGGTCGTCGGGGGAGAGTGACTGTACACATGGTGTGAAGGTAACAGCATGTATGGAACCTCAGAGGAATTAAGGGATATTTTTCAGCACTGTTTTTGCGGTGAGAAGGAAAGAGGCATGGAATGGGCAGCCTTTCCACATACCTGTGCCGGTGTGAACCTTTGGCATCTCCGTTACCAGCTTTGCATTTGACGGGGCTTTGTGTGGATCAAGCAAGCTCTTACCTTGGCTGTGACTCGGGTTACCTCTTGTATCTAGCATGGACAAGGGTTCGTCTTGAGGAGCTGGCTCTGCTGTAAGCCAGAGTTCTATAGGTGATGGAAGTTTCTTATTGTAACATTAGTCAATATGGATTTGAAAACTTCCTGGCAGAGATTTCCACAATCACTTAGGGCTTTCAGAAGCTTAGATCCTACTGATAATGAAGATCATAGAATCGTAGAGTAGGTTGGAAGGGAACTTGAAGATCATCTGCTTCCAACCTCCCTGCCATGGGCAGGAACACCTTCCACTAGATCAGGTTGCTCAAAGTCCCATTGAACCTGACCTTTCAGGTTGCTTAAAAATCCTCGTAGGTTGCTTAAAAAAATACCTTAGAAACCCCAACAACCCAAGCAATTAGTCGTGAGCCCCAGACTATCTACTTTGTTAGAGAGGTACAGCTGCATTGTACTGTATTACTGGCCCAGATTTTCCTCATGCTTTACAAAAGCCCTTTTGTGTATGTGGCAGTCTAGAGACATGTCCACTCATCTTTGGAAGTGACCAGCTGTCCTCAGCAAAGGAAGGGAGAGCAAGGGGGCAGGGGACCTCACACACTTTGGTAAGTGTATTTCTCAGTAGGTTTTAAGTAGCATAGTGGAAGGCAGGGTAGCTCTGACATGTGAAATCTTCGAGTCAGGCCATCTCAGTACTTCAGTGAGGAAATGTTAGCCAAGTTCACCCTCCAGTTCGTCTGAGCACTCCAAAAGGGCTGGATGCAATAATGAACAAAAGCCTTTTGGATGCTGCTGTTGCTCATTTTTTCACTGTGTGTGTCTATTAAAGCATTGCTGCCTTTTGGGAACTCAGCTGGAAGAAGAAAACAGGCCTGGAAAAAATAACTGCATTATGTGAGACCACTGGCTACTGCTGGAATTGTCTCAGTTTATAACACGTTAGGCAGGTTCCCTGTGCATCCGCTGCAAAGCTTCTGCTGACAGGACTTGAGCCCTAGCAGTGAAAGCAGCCAACAACAGCAGAAAAAAGCTGTGGGCTCTTGTATCCTGTGTGATCCTAGAGGCTGTGGGTAGTGTAACTCAGTAGGAGAGAAAATGAATCTGTTAAAATGCTCCCCTGATGCACCCTGCAGCTTGTAAAGGCAATCATCGTATCAGATGAGCGATTTCTTAGATGGAGGGATGATGTGTAGGTGACTGATAGGCAAAATAGCTGCAGATTTGATTTAGCCCCCAGATTTTTCATCATGGTCAATTCCACATAATTTAACTTCACTCTTTTCTCTTCTCTGCTTGCCTTTTTCTGTCATGCTTGGCACCATGCCTTCCACTCAAAGTGCCAGTTTAAGAGAATAAAAGTAGCCCAGCACAGAAATGTGTGCTATCTGGACACAGTAGCTATCACTCCCAGGCTGTCGAAGTGTTTGCAGAAGCAGAGCTGAAGTTTGTCATCATTGATCGGGTCTAGAAATTAAAACATCCCCTTGAACTTGGCGCATAAATATAGTCACCAGCTTTTAACCCTGCTCCCCATTACCTCATCATATTTTACCATGAAGGAAACATATACTGTAATGTATTCTTTGTCACATATGGTCCACACCCTTATGTAAACTGCATTTTCAGTCCTCTTCCCATGCAGACACATTACCCAATAGGCATTCCTCAGACATGCCAGTTAACGCTTTACTGCTTAGCAAATCTACTGGATTAACACAATTACAGTAAAAGCTCAGGACAAAATAAATATTCCCCAAAGAACCTTTAGGAGGATTTTGCCATTTCTTGGTTAGTAAGAGATGATCCCTCAACAGACACCAGGCTGGCCTTGGTTTTGTTGCTCTTATTTCATCTGTCCCAATGGAGCAAGAAAAATATATCAGTGTAAGGGCAACAGGAGAATGAGCAGCCGAGTATTAGCTGTACTTTTTGATTCGGTGTGCAGGGAAAGCTGAGAGTCAAGGGAAGAATCAGAGAACTTTGTGTTCAGCCAACTTCCAAAGCCTTTGGTGTCTGGCCAGGTTTGCAAAACTTAATTGTACGTTTGCATTGTGTGTTGCAATACCTTGGAGACCTCCAAAGAGGTTCTCATGTGTCCCTTTAGGGTGCGCGGCTACTCCAGACGTTCCCATTAAACAAATGTACACCTTGTTCATGTTCACTGTAGGATGTCCAGATCTCTACACTCATTGGCACAGTGGTCCCCTACCTGTCTGGTAGTCCAAAGGGAGACATGGAGGGAGGATGAATTGCTCCACTCAGGTCAGCCCAGAACTGCCCTGAGGTATGTTTTTCCCCGGAGTGCTGGTATCAACTCCTGCTTAGCGAGCAAGGAGTTAGCACAAGCGGATGAGAGCTGATCATACCTGCCCCAGTGTTCTCTTCCAAAGTGCCCCATGGCAACTTTAACCATTTATTTTGAGTTATCAATTGTTAGTGTTTTCCTTTGAATCTTGTTGCAGTGGAATGGTAATGCTGCTTTTTCCTTAAGAGGCACGACTAGCGTTTTTTTCCACCATTCTAAGGTTTTGGTCCAATTTGAGTCATTCAAGCTTGGAACACTCCAGTGAGATTGGATCTGAACGTGACTGGATCTATCTGTACTACTGCCAATACTTTTTTGGGGAAGAGGGGAGAAAGAAAAAGAAAAAAAGGAAAAAAAAAATAAGGCAAGCATTGAATTTATAGCACTCCAGATGTGAGGGAAATGAACGTAAACGTGCAGATGTCTTATAGTCAGGCAGGCTGTTCAAATGTATGCAAATGGGTGACAAGTTAATGTGAATAGGGTTGGAAAAAAGAAAAAGCAAGGAAAAAATGCTTAAATAATCCTGGTTTTAGAGCTGGGAGTCTTGGTCATTGAGTTTGTTGGAAGTCGTGATGGTGATGACCCAAAGAAGGCTAAGGCCCTGGTAAACATGGCCAGCTGGGTAGACTTTGATTGGTCTTAATGTTCTAGGACATACCATTAAGGTAACATAAATTCAGACCTTCTAAGTTATGGGGCCTATTGATCAAGTTTTTCCTTGCACAGCAGTATTTAGATTATTCTGCAAATCATCTTCATGGCTGGTGATGAGAGTTGTCTACAGTGTCTTCAGTTAGGGTGGCGTAAATGTATGGGATTTAAGTGAGAGCAGATGTACTTGCACGTACATTTCACATACGAGCTTCTCGATTGTTTGGGGGTAACAAAACAATTCTTTCTGTCAAATGTGCTTCCAACTTGTGAATTAATTATATCTGCCTCCCTGCAAACTGTTTAGGAGCAGCTGGTCTTCCTGGCATCTTTATTAGCATGCAAAGAAGCTTCTCTAAAGCATGAAATGCCAAAAGGAAAAGCCTCTGGCTAAGTCCTACCATGGATACTCGGGGTTGAGTAGTGTCTATTTACAGCCAGGTGAAGGAGAGCCAGCAGTGGTCAGTGTAATGCATCCCTTTGCACATGATCTGGATTTACTTTCTATGCCTTTCTGCTGTTGGATAAAAACAACTGACAATTAGAGTCATAGGCAGACACAGGGTTAAGGAAAACGGATACAGTCTGGATAGATCTGCTGCGAAACAGCTTGTGTGGGTGTGTGTCCAAACCCCATGTCTTTAAATAATGTTTCAAGTGGACTAGCTTTTTCTGGATCCCTTTGCTTGAAATGCACAGGCAGGTTTTGGGTGGCAACTGCCATTAACGTTCCTAAGCATTGCTTGGATATGTTCTTTGTTCATCCCTGAAGGAAAAGACCTGCCTCTTACGTAGTCCCATGATGCAATACTAGAACCTTTTAAAAAGTTATTAAACAGGTAGTAAAATTCCTTTACAAAATACACTTCGATTTGTACAATTTTTACTAATGGCAGAGGACAAAACCATGTCCTTACCCCCATTAAACCCCCAAAGAAATCCACAGCAATAAATAAATAAATAAATAAAGCCTTAATTTACAATAGCTGAGTTTTACTGTACAGGAAAGGTGCGAAAAATAATACAAGTTATACAGCACACTTCTTACAAATACCAGCTTATATGAGCTAACACTGGCAGTTAACATCTTAGACTTTTCTCAGCTATAAGCTACATCTGCAGAACTTATGGGTTGGGTTTTATAAAGTTCACAATTCAAAAATGTCTGTGTGCTAAAGGGCTTTGGCTCTCTAGCTCAGGGCAAATTTTATATGCTACAGTCTGTAACCATCTTTGTTTCTAAAGAAGTATATGCATGGATCATGGATTAAAACGTTTTACTATGTGCCATGTGGGTTTTATTACCTGAATAGATCATATCCTAAACAGGTCAGCTACCTCTGATTTAAATGCATGGAGAATGGGAAACAGCATTTATTCATGCCGTGGGTTTATCATGTGATACTGCTGCTATACTTCACTCCCAGCCAGGAGAGCAGGATACAGGGTATCCATAGTCAACATCAAAACTAACCCCACTTCATTTCAATAGATGCAGGGGCTGGTATAAAGAAATAAATCTCAGCAGCCAATGTGATGACGAGAACTTGGTGCGTTCTCAACTGGTCACAAACCTCTGAGTATCTGAACATGTTACAAATAGAAATGGGCTGAGCATGTCTGAAATAGCTGGAATAGTGGAATATGTGGAGTATTTGCTGGCTTGTAAGGAGCTTGGGAGCCTATTCTCCTTTAGACACGTCAGTTTACCAGAGTTATTTGAATGGAACTGGATTGGATTAAATTAGTAAATCAGGAGAAAAGTAGAGAAGTAGCAGGTTGGAATCAGTGACAGCTCAATCTGCCCTGACAGGCTGTGGTCTGTATTTTAGGCATTTCAATAGAGATGTACTGAAGTATCTAGGCAGTATCTAGATTGTGTACAGTGGAAAACACAGAAAGTATGAGCTATTCAGAAATCAGAGGGAAAACAATAGAAGAGTAAGTAGGTGTAATACCTATGGATGGAATCAGTTGTCTGAATGGGTACTGTTACTCCTACATATTTGTTGTCGCAATTAGCTGCAATTAAATATGTGTTTCAGTATTCCATTATTGTTTTCAGTGAGGTCAAACTGACTATTATATAGCTGTGCAATGGTTTCCCAAGGGAAGCAGGGGAAGTTATTTACTGATTTGCTTAAATCTCTGTTGAACAAAGCAGTGGAAAATACTCTGTAGGAAGTAATCATGCACTGGCAGGAGGTTGGAAGAGGTGACATAATAGAGATCGTATTTCTGTAACAATAAATGGTTCTGTTTATATAATACTTATTTCTGGTCAGGTACCCTGGACTTTGCTTAGTTTTGACTCATCCCATGATGATGCAACAGATAAATTCAACTGGTTTTGCCAAAGCTTTCTGGAAAATAGTTAAATGTTTCTTGTCTAAATTTGTGCATGTGACTATCACACAGTATCTTGCTGCTTTTGGAGGCATACAGCTTTTTCTGCACTGAATACTGTAGTATGGGGGTTGGACCAGATGATCTCCAGAGGTCTCTTCCAACCCTAACAATTCTGTGATTCTGCAGTCTATCTGCACTGAATACTGTAATATCTGTCTTTAAAAAAGGCGAAAGGAGGGGGTCTTGGGTATTCTGCACCAGTCAGTCTAACCTTGATATCTCAAAAGATACTAGAACAAATTATTAAGCAGTCAGTGTGTAAGCAGCATCCAGATAATAAGGTGATAAAAGAGAGTCAACACATATTTGTCAAGAACAAATCGTGTTAAACCAATCTAATTTCCTTCCTTCACAGGGAAACTGGCTTAGTGGATAAAGCAGAAGTGGTAAATGTGATACATCTTGACTTAAGCCAGGCTTTTAACACTATGGCACGTTATATGCTTATATGTAAAGTGGAGA
Organism: Coracopsis vasa; assembly: GCA_026283785.1. Classification (NCBI taxonomy): domain Eukaryota; kingdom Metazoa; phylum Chordata; class Aves; order Psittaciformes; family Psittacidae; genus Coracopsis; species Coracopsis vasa. The sequence goes on along the minus strand of JANHGB010045124.1, from coordinate 13,915 downwards.
AATGTGGCCTGAATAACAGGGGGACGCTGGATTCTTTGAAAACCCACACTGAGAAAGTGGTTAGTGATGCTCTGCTAAAATGAGAATTTACTTTTGCTCTCATAAGAGGCTTAACTCTGGACCTGGTTCCAGTCAATATTTTCATTACTGCCTTGAATGATGGAATAGAAAGTGAACGTGTAAAATTAAGGAGGGCACTAGGCTAAGAGGGTACAGAAGTGCTTTCGAAGACAGGATTAGAAGAACAAATGAACATGATACGTTGGGAAAGAAGTTATCAGCATGACAGCACTCAGATTATAAAACTGCAAAGTAGAGTGTGTCAGATAATCTGTAACCACACAGTGACTTGGCAGCAGGAGGGAAGACGGAGTTTTAGTGCCTGGCAAGTGGAACAGGAATAAAAGATGTGATAATTGTATTAAAAGAACAACTCTTAGTAGGCAGCATGTGAGCAGAGCTGTTGTGTGCAAGACATCTCTGTTGAGTGCTGAGAAGTCAGAAGCTGGATTTTTGGGTCTGTTTTTTGACTTCTTTTGAAAGTAATGCAGAAAAATGGGATGTAATCCAGAGAAATGACCCAAATGATTCAAGACTTAGAAAATATGATCTGTGCTGAAAGATTGAAAGATCCGTGTGTGCTTGTCTAGAAAAGATATGTCTGATGGAGGGTATAAGTCTTCTAGGCAAGTGTTGTTAGAAAGAGGATGCAGATCTATCAGTCACCATGTCTATTGAGCGTAGGATCGGAAGTACTGTATTTCACACATGTTTAATAGAAGGCTCTCTGTAAAACCCAAACTGAACTCAGATTTAGCAGATCAGTGCTTTACTTGCTCAAGCATGTGAAAAGTGTATCACACACACCTACCTCTCAACAGCGCTGCTGACCCTGATCTGAGCTGCCTGCTCTCTCTCCCCAGATCACCATCCGATCTCTGTATTTAATTTAATATCTGAGGGTGCAGTGTGTCTGTAGGCTTACATTCAGATGTCAGTGCTTTCAAAGGGATGAGGTTACCAAAGGTGTGGGTCAAAGTGAAAATATACTTGGAGATTGGCTTCATTGGGAGCAAAACAAGGCTTTTGGTGGGTTAAAAGACATCTATCTGTGCAAGATTGTTAATCACTGGAATAGATTACCCAGGGATGCTGCATACTCTCTTCTGAAGGTTTTAAGAAGTTTGACAGACATTTGTCATGGCTGGAAGTAAACTTGATGCTGCTTCTGAATAAGAAGATAGACTGGCTGCCCTCTTAAGATTCCTTTTAGTCTGACATCTGTACGATTTCTGTGACATAATGTTTTACAGCAATATAATATATTTTATATCGCTGCAAAAAAAGCACAGAACTGACATAATCCAGGCAGTTTTTGCTTTATGATGAGAGATGAAACCATAGGTATGAATTCATAAAAGTCTCAGGAAAATAAATGCCTGATCTGACTTTAGATATAAATTAACACAGAAAGAATGATGTGCTGAATAATGACCCTGCAAACCCAAACTAGCTCAGTTCTTCAGTACTAGCTATCACAGGGCATTGATTATCTATCATGTCTAGTTTGTGTGATAACATAAGAATTTAAATTGTAGCCTCACCCAAAACAAACACAGATGCATTTTCTCTAGGTGTTAATCTCCCAAAGGCCCACAGTCTTGTAATGTAAACAGACCTCTGAGCCCCAGCCTGGTTAGCTCTGTATCAAATAAGCTGTATTAATATCCTGGGTCAAAACTTCCTTCAGGCAGCCTGAGGGCAGCAGCCGTCCGAATGCATATGCACTGACACCTTTCCAGGGACAAGACTCTCAGAGCTGGGCCCTTGATTTATGACTTGTGTGTTTTCTATTTGTAAGAAATGTGGTGTTTATTCGACGCACAAGGCTTCTGATAACTCTGCTGTTGCTAGATTTCATCCTGCTTCTGCTGGGAATGCTTGTTGTGCCCCTAAGAGAAAACCAAGGGGGAAATGAAGTAGAAGGTTGCAAAGAAACACTGCTCTGAGGAAGGGCTTTTAAGCCATGGGGGCTTGGAAAGATCCCTGCCCTTTCAAAGGAGGGAGAACTGGAGTTAGTCCTGCTACTGCTTCTATGGACTTTTATGGTAAGTAAGGGGAGCAAGCTTTGCTGTATCTCCATCCTCAGTTGGTGGCCTTCCCCATCTGCTCAAAATACCTCATTTCACCTCCCACCTGTGCATCCTCTCCGTGATGGAGAAGCTCAACCTGGCAGTGATGAACTTAATATATCATGGGTGTGGAGCTGTTCCTTTTTATTTTCCTGATTCACTGCTGTATACCCTCTAGCTCTTGAACTGGAGTATGTGGTTCCTAAATCTGAGCTGGGGTGATCTGCTCCAGGTGCCCTCCAGCTCTTTCGGGAAGGCTCCCTCTGTTGCTGACATGCTGGCTGCAGGAATTACCTGGAGTGCTGTTGGAGCCTGCTTTGTGATGGCAATACTGTAGCTGTATTCCTGTGCCCTTGCTGTCCTCTGCTTTTTGCCTTGTTTGTGCTACGAGTGGCCTCTGAAGACAGAAAGGCAGAGGGCAGTCTTCATCTTCTCTGCGCAAGGCCTGGGAGCTCCCTCTGCTCCACCCCGGCTGTTAATACGTGGCACTCATCCACAGAAAACAATAGCTACACAAGAGATGGCTGCGTCCCATGGGTGGCCTTTCAGGAGCAGGGAGATTTTGAAAGGAAAATGCTGCTGTGCCCAACTTCCCTTGTATACATGCTGCTACCAGAAGCTTCCCCTATGAATCCCTTTTCTTCAGAGCCGAAGCCAAATCCTGCTGCAGCCCATAACCAGAGGAGCATCCTGCTGGCTTCTACAAGAGACTTGTCTGAGGGTGGCATGAAATGGCTCCCAAGCAGCAAATCATTTCAGCTCCCCTCTTGTGAATACTGTGTGCTTCTCTGCTAATCTGGAATATGCCCCCTCTGGCCAGCCCAGGGCTGGTTAACCCTTTGTGGTCTACTAATCCTGGCGATGGGTCCTCCGTCTATGGCCACAGTGGAAAGATGGCATGGGTGGATTGCCTTGGGGTTCAGTGTGAGTGTTGGTGGGGCTGGACTCTGCGACAAAGCATTACCACGGCTGGATGCAGCGCCAGCTGTGGCTGCCAGAGCCAGTGCTGAACACATCTCTGCATTGTCCATGTACTCTCAGGCAAACCCCAGGAGGGCGTTACTTAAAAGTAATCTGGATAAAGCCCCAGACTGGTCTCCTGGTGGGGAAGGGGCTCCAGTGTCCTTGTGCGGAGGAGGAGCTGTCCTCTGCCTGCTTTTCCAAGAGGACAAGGTGCAGCATCACTCGCAGGGGGTTTAAATCAGTCACGGGCTGATTTAAACTTAGCACCTGGACTAAACTGTGGCATCTACCTGTTTGCTGTAGAATATGTTTATATCCTTGACTTGCAAAAATGATGTTTTGGGGACTTTATTTATCATATAAATTCTGTGTTGTTTTATTAAGTCTTTGTTCTTAATACAGAGTGCTTGCAAGCCCTGAAGAAAACCTCTGAGTGCTACATAAAGGTAATTTATATGAATTCTAAGGAAAGAATTGACCCAAAAGCTTGTTCTTGGGTTTTTTTTAATGAGTATTTTTGGCACTGATTGTCTGATTTTGAAGTATAAGGAATGTGAGCTCTCGTCTCGACTGGTTCTGTTGAGGGGCGCTGGGTGCTTGGGCAGCCAGTAACTGTCTGTTAGGTTGCAGCTTTCTGGAGTCATGTATTACATTTTCAGAGCAGGCTTTCTTCCCGCAGTGTTGATTAGCACTTGACATTAGATGGATATTTACCAAAGTAACTCATCTTAAACAATTTAACAAAATGGAAACAAGCGAAAACCTCGAAACAAGATACTTTCACTTTTGCAAACAGACTGGTAGTTACCGGCCTGGTGTGAGTGACTTTGCCCGTTCCACAGTCATCCGTGCTTTTTCCTTGGGACCTTTGCTAAACATCCCCAAAACATTCAGCCCTCTGATTACACGAAGGCATAGAATAAATAAAACAAGAACAGTAAGAAGCATGAGCTTGATGTATTTTCAGTTGTACATTGCTCCTAATGGAAGTCATGTGTGTGGAAACCTCAGTGATTTTGTCCTGGCTTACTGAAATTAAACAAAGACTGATACCTATTTATAATCCCAAAACTTCTGCCAGTAATGTATTTTATCACTATGGTTGCAAAAACAAATAGCCACTAAGGAAGTATTTTTCACCAAAATGAATGAGCTTGGAGGGTTCCATGGAAAGACTTTGCTGCTTGTGGTAGGGTAGCGAGGAAACATGAAGCAAGTGTGGCAAAGTAGTCAAAAACAATAATGGACTTGATTTTTATTATGGTACTGGTATTTACTGTCCCCTTTCATTTCATCGGCTTGGTTTGCAAGAGTCTTCTGTCATTTATATAGGCTGGGTCTTCTACTACAGTTTCAGCAGGGAGAAAAAGCAGGATATTTTAAATAATTCTGTTTATTTTTAATTACAAAGCAAGTAACTTAATTGCTTGTTCTTTTCTTGACTTGATTACATTTAATAAATACGGCAGAGCGCTTACCAAAGTGTTCTCGAAGTAACATAAACCACATGTAGGATCCCACACAGAAAGGACATCAAAATTGAATTTCTGGACAGTTTTATATAGATGAGTTTACTGTGGCTAAATGCAACCAGCCTCATTTTCTGTTGCCCCGTCATGTTCAGAGCCTACCAGTCACTGTTGACTGCATAACACTGTCCCGAAGAGGCTGAAATGCTGTAATAGTGACACAATAAGGCTACAGGTAAGAGCAAACCAGAAGTCCGTCCTCAAGTTGTCCTTGATCAAAAAAAATAAAGCTCTTGAAGGTGTCATGCTGTGTGTGATATGACTGACAAATATAGCAACATTCAGACCAAGTGTTCACATGTTTCAGTGTTGTTCATGTACCCTCACACATTATTGAGCTCTTGCAGATTCTGTTTTGTTTCCTATTCAGTCTCTCATTTGAATGTGCCATACAGGTCATTTTGGGCAAATGGGTCCCTATTCTAGCATGGAGGCATCCAGTCTCAGAGCTCCTTGGTGGTGGCAGCTATTCTAGGAAGACTCCTGTAAGCCTTTGGAGAAGTGAGACCTGAATCTTTGCCTTGGCACTGAGGGCATGAGAACTACACTCTTCATCTCCAGTAGTAAAAGCCTGAAGGTGTAGAGTTCCAATCCTGTTTGTCACACCTGCAGGGACTCCTCTAGATGAGGTTTTTTTTGCACTTCTCATCTTCTGAAAAAGATGTGATTTATTCCTTAGGAGGGAAAGCTTTAAATGACAAATTGCATCATGAAAACCCTTTTTTTTTTTGGTGGTGCACCTCTTTGTCACTTGCAGACATGAATAGCTTGTTTAGGTCTGGCATCTTCCATAACCTCACATTTGTACTTGCCTGTCGTATCAGGTGTGTAAAACCAGTCTGCCTATTATACAGTGAGCTGTGATTGAATCCTTTATTTATGACTTCTGCCCCACATTGCATTAATTAGAATGCAAATTAAGTGTTTCCTGGAAAGCTGCTGTTTACTTCTGCCATACTTTACATGTTTCATTAGTCTTAGGACCCTGACAGTCAAGTTATGTCAATTTAACAAGTTATCAGTCAGCGGAGCCCTTGTAATTGTACATACGCCTGCACGTAGGCTTTCTGGGCTGCAATGTGATGCAGTTCTGCCTCCAGTGAAAGGCATTTTCTTGTCTTGTATTAGCTACTGGGGCTCAGCTAATTAGAGGTAACTTTTTCAAACAGCATAATGTGATCCTGAGCCTCTAATTCACACCAACACTTCTGAATCTGACTTTGTAAGATGTTTTTAACTGAGAAGCAGTTTTCCCTAGAGAGTAGTTTTCTGGCCAGTGCTCTTGATAGTAATCATGAGTAGTCCATATTCCCAACTGGCAGGACATTAAGGCAGATTGTGACTGATTTGACCACAAATTACGGGGGTTTTTTTGTTGTTTTGTTTTTAACTACACAGTTCAACACAGGCTGCATTTTCATCTGTGTACCTGGTTATCAGCTTTTAGCAGCTGACCCTCCCTTGAGGAGACTGGCCACGTTCAGTACCTTTCCAGGTCCTGTGGCATTTACTGAGGTTTAACAGCATGCAAGGCTCCCTTGCTTTCCTGGCATTGACCTGCAGAGCTTCATGAGGGCTGATGTCCTGTGCAGAGCATCTCTTTGTCTCTGCTTGCCTATAGCTGTGCAAGATGCAGAGTTGAAGGGTAATGCTTTCTGGTTTATAAAATATTGGGAATGTCACTTTGGAGGGAAATCCATTTCAAAAATAACCCCTACTTTCTTACCCTTTCAAGGTGCTGTGATGAAAAGACATCTCTGAATGTGTTTAAGCCCCAGAGGAAATATCTCCATGCAAGTTGCTCTGAAGGAGCTTGCACCAAAGTAACTAAGAATTTGGCTCCTGGCACCATTATGTTCCTCGTTTCCCGCAGTGACAGAAGGGGGTGGAGGGAAGTAACCTATCCCATTTCTGTTTGAAAATATTTAGCTTGAGCGATGTGAAGATTTCAGTAGATCTGTGACAAGATCAAAGACTATAAATTATTTAACAGTGGTTCTACTTTTGTGGAATTATTTAAAGTATCATAATTGCAGCTCAGCTTCCCAGCCTTCATTTTCAAGTCTGGAATTCTGTTGGGAACTATCATAATCACTGAAGAGTATAATATTACAGGCTGGGTATAAAAATATCTTTTTAATGACTAGCAAATTAGTGAAATGTCTTGACCTGAATCTAGACCAAACAGAAGACAGTGTTTTTATGGAGGGGGAAGAAAGGCTAAATTGTCACCACATTGTTATTCTTGTTAAATTCTCCACTACTTAAAATGTCAGTTGATTAGATAAAATTTGTAACACTGTGCATCAATGCAAGTGATGAAGGGCTGTGTGTTACATAGTATCTTGGCATTTCTGCACTTTTGTTTTCCTTTTAATGCTAGCATGCGCATTCTGTGACTGAAACTTGGAAAAATAAAGGCTATTCATTACTTCAGTACCCTGTGAACAATAGAGATCATGAAAGGCATCGCAGGGAACTCTTCTGTGTGTTGGCTCTTCAAGAAGCAAGATGAGCCCTTGGAGGGTTTTCTCATAGGCTTCAAGTAATTGTTGTGTGCATGATCTGCCTGTCTAAATGCTTTGTGTCTGACTTAAATACAGTCTAGAAGAGACAGGAGTTTCCGACTCCATACCATGTGATTCAATGTGTTCACTGAGTCTCTGCTAACCTAGGAACAGGGGTTTATTCTCCAAATTCTGGTTAGCAAATGAGCTAAAGGAAACTGAGCCCTTGTTTCCTGTGTGCAGTCAAGTGTCAGTGGTGAAATGCTCAGTCTGAGCAATTTTGATGGTATAGTGAAGATGCCATACTGGTCTCTCCAGCTGAGGACTCTATTTCCAGTTACATTATCAATTTCCACTGTGACTTGCGACAAGGCACTGACCTTTCTGTTCTTCGGTGCCCCCAAATTTAAGCCAGAAGTGATAATACCAACTGGTTTACATGGCGAGTGTTATGTTACTGCATTTGCAGTGTAGAGTCTTGATATCAAAGGAGTGTTGTGTTGACAGGGTGATTGCATTTTGCCTTCATGGCAGAGTGTAATAGATATTTTTGGGGCAGAGTTTCTTGTATTCACAGGACTCCTCATGCAATGAAGATGTAGTCTGTAACTCTGAGCACCAAAGCCATACTTCAAAATGAACGATAGGAGCCCAGAGATAACACAGTGCAGGGACAGAGGTGGTCTCCATTCCTGCCTTTCTCTCCACATGGCCAGGACCCATGATGCTCTGCATGGCAAAGACAAATGAGACATTTGTGCAGCACCTGGCTCCAGTGAGTGTGATTAGTCTTTAATTAATATGAGCATGAAGGAGATTCATGAATTAAATGAAAATGACTGTTATCCTGAGACTTTGTATCCTGGAAGGACCCGCATAGCAGGTTGGAGGCCATCTACAGCAAGCTTACACTCAGTACCTGCATGCATTGTAGATGCATGTCAGGTTAGTAACATCTCCCAGAAGACACAATGTGAACGATTGTTATTACTGGCAAATGTCATCTGTTAGATATCAGCCTAATTTTCTCCAGTGACACAAAACAGACTTCATCCTCGCTATGTCAAGCATTCCGTTAGCCTGTGTGCAACCTAGTGCTCTGGCCCAGCTACTCTTTCAGGCGGTGTGTTGACATGCACTGGGGATCTGGAGTCTCCAAAGCATTTAGGCAAGATTGTATCGTGGTGCAGCCATTTCTTTCACTTCTCCACACTGAATTACATCCTTCTACTCCTTGGAACTGCAGTAGAAATATGCCGCTTGAAGAGCTTACTCATTTTGTTGCAGTTCCTGATCTGTGTAGTTTTGCTGAAGTTGTGCTGACAGATCAGGAAGGTCATTAGGAGAATCAGAGATCTGGAAAATCTACCCTCAGAAGCTCAGTCTTAGTTAGTTTATCAAACACCATGAGCTAATGATGTCCTAGATATACTTTGAATAAAGAGCTTTCTGATTAGTGGATGGCTTTTTCCTGTCCCAGGAAAAAGGGTTGGCAAAATAGGAAATGAGTTTTGTTTTGTTGCTGGGTTTGGGGTTTGGTTGTTTTGTGTTGGGGGGTAGGGTGTTGGGTTTTTTATTGTTGGTTTTGTTTTAAGTTAGAAGAGTGATTAACCACTGCTTTCCTGTATATATGGTGTCTTCACCACTTTCATTCTCAAAGCTTTTTCTTTTTGGAGTTAGGGTTTTGTGGCCTGTCATGATCAGAGCTGATACTCAAGCATACTTGATGCTTGCAGTTGTGTGTAACTGGCTGTAGTGACCTTTCTGATCCCTTCTAACATGGTATCCTTACTCCTGTGTTTTCCAAGCAAACCACCATCCTTTGATTGTCAAGAAGAGTCAAAGTTTGAATGAAGCAACCACTGACCTGAGATTTGCTGGTGTAAGAGGTCAGATGGTCCAAGTCCTTCTACATGGCCATAAATCTGTGACTACAAACTTGGCTCAGTAGGTGGTGGAAGCTGCTCTCCCACTGAAGAAGCTCCAAACTCCTTGCTCCACCAGCAGTATTTTGCTAGGAGCTCCCTTAGTGAGACTATGCTGTATGTGAGCAGGCTTTGGAAAGCTCCCAGATACATCTGCACTGCACAGAAACTAGATAGTGGTGTAATCTCATCTAGTGTGTGCCCTGGAATTACTGCTCATCCCTCTTTATAATAAATGAGTGCTATTTGGCTACAATCTTTCTAAAGCTGTAATGTACCAGCATCCTGGAGTGCAAGAGTCCTGTCTTAGATGGCTGTATTCAAAATGTACCCTAGGGACTGTTAGGGAAATTTATAATCATCCGTTTAGAATCCCAGGATTAAATTCTAAGTGGCAAGCAAATAAATAAACAATGCTTCTCCCTAATGCCTATTTATTTACTGTAGATCAATGGAACATTCAAGGATGAAATTGGTTTTCTTAGAGGATTAAAAAAATATTTAAAATAGGCTTTATTGCAAGAATTAATGTTGTGGATTCTGGAGGGGCGAAGAGTTAGCATGAGCCGGGTTATCATAAACTCTTCCACTCTGAAGGAAGTATCTAGGGATGGGAGAAATGAAGTTACAGGACACTTCATTTTGGTTCATCAGTTTGACATCCTGCTAAAAGAAGTCAGTGCAATCACCTACTATTGCTGGGAACTGGGCAAACGATGTGGAAATGTGCACAGCAGAAATGCATTGACACGCTGTGTTGTGGTTATGCCAATGTGTGTAATCCCGATATCTGTTTGGGGCAGTATCATTTTGTAACAGGTCCTGCTGTTTCCCCTCTTCTTGTATGTAGTCCAGGACAGCAGATGACATCTGTGTGCAGAAAAGGCAACCTCAGCAGGTACAGAGCCCAGCTGCTGGACTGTACTTCCACTTTTACCTTGTCTGACCAAAACACACATGGCCATGAAACAGGTTACTCCCACTGTTGGACTAGGCTGTGATTATTGATGCTGTTTTCCTTCTCTGGTTTTTCCTGGAACCCTCATCTGTCTGAGTTTGGAAGGGAACAATCAAATTGTTTTGATTCTGTTTTACCAAAATGAAGAAGAATAGCAGGAGAGGAGGGTTTAGGGCTGTTCACTGAAGTTCAGAGTGGTTTGGAGTGCTATGAGTTGGGGCTCTGGTTGCTGCCACCTCATAAAAAAGCAGAGTGCTCTCTTTTCATCTCTGAGAAAAACAAACCAAAAAATGTGTAAAACCAATATTGGCAACCCCAGAATGAAAGAACAGGCAGCGCAGTCTATAAACCCAGAGTTGTCAGACCGTAACAGCAGTACATGTCCAGGTGAGCCAGAGGCTTGTGAAATGAAAATCTAATCTTGAAAACATACTGTGTTTGTATAGAATGTGTTGTTTTCTTCTCTCTTTCTGCTCTTTCTTTCCCCTCTCCATGGTTTCTGAGATTTAGTATTCTTAAAGGCTGACATTACTGTAGCTCTGTTGACCAAGATCTAGATGGTGAAAGTAGTCTCTACTGATGAGGGAATGAAATGTGCTCTCTGTTCTGTATACATTGAATGTATATGTTCGTACACAGGTTCTCTATGAGCTCCTCTGTATGCTGCATCCATCTTCTATACCCTTCCATTTTTAAATCTTGTTTTCTCTGCAGTGCCTGCACGTGTCCTTTTTTTAAAGACCTATTTCTAATGCAAACTTTATCCAAGCTGCTTATTTTGCTGCTGTGATGGGGGTGTCATCTGGATGGTTTGCTTTCAAGGCTGTAAAATCCTTCTGCTGAAGCTGTCTCTATAGTATTGCTTTCTAGTGCACCGGCGGTGGCGTTTGTTCCAGGGATTCTTGTCTTTTCAAGGTAGGGGAGGCCCTGTTACTCAGTTCCATAGAGGTAGTGACAACGTGTGATCATGGCAGGTCAAGAGGGGAAGGTTCCTTTTGACTAATTCATTGAGCATAGATCTTGTTTTCTGATTTGAAGCTTGTGTTCCATGAGAGGAGGTGATGCTGCCAGGCTGCTGTGTGCCACTCTAGCCAAGGTAGCAAAAGAGTTAAATATCATGGGATATTTAACTCCGTGTGGGAGACAGGGATGGCAGTGATAGAAGCAACTATGGAAAAGAACAACAGGAGTGTTCAGTTAATGATGGCTGAAATCTTCTGAAGAGGAAGGAGGGGAAGAAATTTGACTGCTAGATAGTGAATAGGAGCCAAAAGAATGTGGAAAATATGTACCATGGCAAAGAGAGAGACTGCAGAGGTCTACAAATGATGCAGAAAATTGTGAAGGCTAAGATACAGTTGGGGGACTGATTATATGCATATGATAGACTTAAAAATCCTTACAGTCATCTGGAGAGGTTACATAGAGAAGAAACTTTGCATGATGGGACAAAAGGCATTGCTAATGGATAACTATAGGCCCTGCTTTTGAAAGGCCATGAGTATTTTCAGAGATGGAAGGGATGATTGTAGGCTTTGCAAACGAACTCTGTGTGTGTGTAGGGGGAGGTGAAATATTTCTCTATACTTTGTTGGAGGACTGGAGTTTTGGGGTTGTCGTCAGGGAAATGCTCATGGCTGTAAATTGCATTTTTTAAACTCTCTTTAATTTAAAAGTCCTTTGTCCCATTTGCTGCATTAGTCTTACAGTTCTTGCTTTAGGCTTATATTAAAAGTTGGCAGTCTCAGCTGGAGGAAAACTAGGGGATAGGTCAGATGCTAATTAATTTCATGCTAATTGTACCATAATTTGAAATCCAGTGGATTAGTTTCTGTGGGAGAGCTGAAATATATGGAAAGGCAAAAATGAATAAGGATAATTAATCTCTGTAAAATTGCTTGGGATGCTCTAAGAAAAAGAGGGTTTGTTGTTGCTTTTATTTTTTGTTTTCTATGTTTTAAAGGCGCCTGTGCCGTGGATTACGTGAAAGGTTCATTTCTGCTGAACACCTCTTTGTTCCTAAAGCACCTGAAAGAAACACCTAGCAAATGGCTAAGCTCTTGGTGGGGATTCCCTCTCTGTAGGATGAGCAGTTGGCTTTGGATTCACCCTGACGGGATTGAGCTGGGTGCCAGTTGGAGCTTTGTGCCAGGTGGGAATGGCTCTTCTTAGCCTCCCATAACCTGCCAAGCTGAAGGACAATCCCAGTGATTCGAGGTGGATTTTGTGGCTGTACTGTTGAGCATGTTACTGTACTGAGTTCCACAGAACTCCCTAGACAAGACAAGTGAGTGCCAGGGGTTCTGCAGGCAGGTTCAGCTGTTTGGGTGCTGCATCATCACTGGATCTGTTCTTCAGTACCTGCTATGGGGAGGGAGATATCTCACCCAAGAAGATGGTTGTTGCACTCAGCATCCTTGTTGTGCTTGCGTTGTGCTTGCATTGTGCTCATGTGCGAGGGGAAGGAGCTCCTTGCACAAGTCGAGACCTTTGAGCTGGGTGCTCAGAAAGAAGCAAATGTTACTTGTATATTTGCTTCCTTTCTATAAGCAGATGAGGCTGGAATGGACAAGGGGTGGATGCAAACCACTTCTCCTTGCTCTCCATGCTTCCCTCCCACCAGGTCTCCAGTGGCTGGTCAGAGAGCTTGAGTCAGAGCCAGGCTGGGGGTAGTAATTTGCTGCTAGCCTCCTGCTGGCCTCTAATGGCTATAAATTGCTACATGCCCTAGAGAACAGCAGTCACAGAGGTAGAGCTGTGATTCAGAGGTGAGTCCCATGCACATCACCTCTAAGGTCTTTCCCTTACACACAGAGCACCAGGCTCTGGTGTCAGAAAAATACCTGTGTGTTTCCAGAGTGGATCATATAAAGTATCTCTGCGTGCAGCTGATTATAAAGCTGTGTATTTTCCTTGGAGTTTTCTCCCTACCCATTATCGGCCTGCTGGAGTTCAGTGACCTAGTTCTGAACCGTTGGAGAGCAGCGACTTCCTGAGTAATCAGCTCTTGCTCTGAAATCCAAGGAGCTCCAACTCAACGAGGAAGCAGGGGGGAGCTGTGCAGTTTTCACAATTGAGCTCCTTTTGTTTTGCTTTCTACTTGCGAACACCAACCAGAAGTTCAAATAACATTACAAAGCAGAAAGCTTTATGATGAATTGTGCCTGGTACCGGTATAATTTAAACATATTGACTTGTCTGAAGTAAGTGCCAGGCGGTGCAATAGGGGAGACAGGAAGTGGCTGGTTGAGATTGCTGAACCAAGCTGGAATCAGAAGTCGGGGAGAGGAAGCGCATCATCATTTAACTTTGCTTGGCAGCTCAGCAGAAAACTGATGCAATTGCTGATGGACACTGATATCAAAGGGAGAAAAATCATGACAAATTATTTGTGCTTTTAAAATTAATGTAAAGCTAATCAATAGCTTGACTTGGTGCAATATAAAAATGTAGTACTGGGACCTCCATTCAAATGATTTTTCTTTAAACCTATATTCTGGGTTTGCTATTAGAGAGGCTTTAGAGATAATAATGGCAGTTAAAAGACAGCTTTCTAATTCCCATCAGGTTGTTGCTTTTCACTGCAACTAGTCTGTAGCTGCATTGGGAACTAGGTAGTGTCAGCCCTTGAAAGATTATGTTTTCTTTAGCTTTTTTTCTTTATGGACCAGTGGGTCCCTAGGAATATTTAAGATAGCTTTTAAATGGGGTCAGGGACGGAGAGGAGGAGAAACCATTTCGCTGGACTAGACTCACTGTGCTAAAAGAACTCATGGCTTTTTTTTTCTCCCCCTCTCTCTCCAGCAAACTGTGACCATATGGGAATCTGTGAGTCAAAGTTCAGAAACCAGCCAGCTGCCTTAGGTTTCTGGTAACAGATCATGTTGTGGGGAAGGCTCAC
>JANHGB010045122.1:8705-21457 GCA_026283785.1 Coracopsis vasa | reverse complement strand
GGGGGGGGGGGAGCGAGTGGGCTGCATAGTTTCTGAGTGACAGGCTGGACTTAAACCACGACAATACTTGACACCCACTAGTCAAAAGTGTTTTCTGTGTCCTTTAGTATCCACCAGTTATATGCTACTGAAACTTTTTCCAAGTGGAAATACATGAAAAGATTAATAACCCTGAATATTATTTTTTATACCTAGAAAACAAACACACTAGCTGAAAATAATCCTCACTATTGCTCACTCAATATGCCTCATCCCTCTTTTATGGAGGGATTGGTAGGGAATAAAAAAGTTATCTAGTTAATAAGACTATTCCATCATTGACATTTTCTCTGAGACAACAAACAAAATTACAAGGTAGGGAGAGCTGTGGTTAGGGATTATGGAAGAGCTGTGTTTCTGGGTAAATACTACATTTTAGCAAAAGCTAAACCAATTTTCAATTAAGTCCTGCCACAAAGAACTTCTTTTGCTTATTTGTCATATAAAGACAGCAATTAAAATGCTTTCAGATGTTAATTTCTTACAATAATCACCTTCCTAAGTTAAGGGGGGTTTAAGTTCCCTATATGTTTTTATACCTTAACCAAGTAATTAATAGTGCTTAATTGTTGACCTGAGTTTTAATGCAGGACAAGTGCTCAATTCACTAGTATCAAAATGTCAGTCAAAGCTCATTTCAAATACATGAAAGAGAGAATAAAGAGACTATAAAATACCAGCTCCCTTTTTTTTTTAATGATTCTCATATAACCTGCAATGTCTTTTTCAGGTTTTTCAAGGATGTGGCCAACCTAAACCAGCACCTGCCCTGAGATCTTCACGTTCTGTCCCTGAAAACTTCAACGCTCGGTTTAGACCATATAACCCAGAGGAGCGACCTACAACTGCTGCTGGCACAAGTTTGGATAGGCTGGTAAGGCAAAAATATATTCCATTTTCAAATTAGTAGAAATGGCTTCGTGATGCAGTGGAAGAGTGGTAACCTCCTGTCAATTATTTTTGTAATCATTTCCTAATCACTCTATAGAATTTCTATGCCAGCTGTTCCAGCATTCAGTAATTTTTTTTTCTCCACTGAAATGGTAAAAAATTGCATTGTAGGAGAACAATATGACTCAGTTTTTATGTATTAGAAATGTTGGAAGAGAATAAGCTCTTTCTTGAAGGCCAAAAAAGCAGATGAGCCACAGCAGGTACTTTGCTGAATAAATTCTCTTTGAAAAGTGATCTACAGCAATATTATTTTTTTATTAAAACTAATTTTATGTATTAAAGCAATTTTTAGCAGCTAGATCTCTAACATATACACTTGCAAAGGCACATTGATTTATTTCAGTTATTTACTTAGTTATAAAATTGCCACTGCTCTTTTTCAATCCATTCCATCCAAAATTTGACATTTATCAGCTAAAACTTCAGTGATCATTAATCTTGCTTTATTTACTCTATCATTTTGAAAACAAGACCTTAACATAACACTATTTTCTTTACTACCAGTCATTGGATTTACATTTCAGACTTCGATCCTCCTTCTATTTACACATCTATAGATTTGTAATGGTCTGCTTATGATAGCTGTTAATACTGTCTCAGTAATCATCTCGAGGTAAAGCCAATGAGCAAAATTAAAGAGCTGTAAAGCGTCTGAATCAAAACAGACTGTATCACACATCCTCTACTTGCCAAGCTTATTGCCGAACACTTGCACAGCATTGGTCTGTCTGGCCAAAGAGAGTTGTGCTCAGGACTGTAGCAAGAGTGAGTGGAGAGGAGACCCCAGCTGGAAACAGCCACCATTATCTGAGGTATGAGATTTTGTGAGCTGCACTCCCGCTGAGTGCCAGGCAGGTGCTGGCTGCACTAGGACATCAAAATGTCTTGCTGTGGTTCTGATCACGAGCCTTAAATTGTCTAGAGGTTTCTCTGATATGCAGCTTAAATCGCTGGGCAGGAACCCAGATATACTAATTCAGATGAGGACCTGGGTATCTTCTCAACATCATCATTCAACAAATCCCTTTGACAATCACAGTAGTCTCCCACAGTGCAAAGTCTTTCCAATCACCTCTATCTATGCTATATTCTATTTACTGTATTCTGTCAGTCTTCATGCAATTCAAGTGAAAAATAACATGGCATTTCTAGTCAAGACATGGGATTACCCTGCAGCAAAAATCAGCGTTTGTTAGTTCTCTGCTCTTCTGGAAATTGTGTACCCTGGTTATCTCAAACAGAGAAACAGAAAAAAAGGATGTTTACTTCCATGGTAGACTTAGGTCTTTCCACCACAGCATTTTCCTAACCCAGTGTGGGATCTCAGGCTAAAAATCTATATGGCAATATTAAATCCATATTTGGCAGGATCTTAATTTTACCCTTTCACTTTGGATTCAGAGAACCAGCCCTTGTGTATCACTCAGTGCAGAGGCCTGGATCTTAATCTAGAATTGGCTAAGGTGAAGTTAAAAGTCACCAAAGCCTGTAGGTTTCAATCATGGTCCATCAAAGCTAAAGGTTGCAAACAGAGAAGGTGGGAGGAAGAGCATAAAAAGTAAGGTTGCTAGCACAGCTGAACTTGCATTAAACTTATGTTCTAAGAACGGCTCAAGTGTTTTTGCAATGAAAAAGACAGGTTTAAGAAACATTCCATATTGACATAAGGAGAATACTTCTAAACACATTAATACCCTTTTTAAACTACACGCTTTGAAAGTACTGAGCAGCATCCTCAATAAAGCAGAGATGTCTCATATGCTGCCAGCCTTTAAAGGCTGTAACTAATGAAAACTGCAAATGCAGAAAATCCTTTCTAACTTGTAATAACTTGTAGATTTTCAAAGGGGAACTTGTCTCCGTATGATTTAACTAGGTTTGTTCATGCATTATTTCAGAAAAAACCAAAGAGCTTAGCATTGCTGCTGTTACTTTAAAAAATGTTCAAGCCAAATACCTATTTGTTTTTGTTGCTGGTGATATTTAAAAGAATAACTACTTATGCTCTGTTTGTGATGAGTGTTGGTATCAAATCCATCTCCAAATGGCAGCGATGTGCGTGTTATGTCCTTTTGGGCTGAGAACAACAATCCCTCAAGTCAGAGGTGGCCACTGATCTCAGCTGAAGCGAGGAAAGGCTGTTTATGTGGATTTGAGCAGAAGGCCTTGTTTCAGAGTTGTAATCCCTTAGCAACACTTGGGAAAGGTCACTGCCTGCATTTCACACCAACTTGGGTAATTTTATCCAGAAGGATATAAATGCTGCACTCTTGCCTCACAGGAACACCATTCAACCTGCCTACATTAGCTCCTTAGTGTTTAATGTGCTGAATCATTCCCTAAATCACGTATCTCTCTTCATTAACTATAGACAGAGCCTGGAGGACCAGCTTCATTTAGATCCTCCTAACCCTTGCGCTGTTAGCAGAATGCGAGGAGAATCCTGCTCACCGTTTTCCAGTCTGCACAACGATCATTTCTTACTGAGTGCTTAATACAAACATACAGCAATATTAGTACTTTGATGGTCCTGTCAAGCAATTAAAACCCCTTTTGGTTATTATAGATGTAAGAAGCAGTTCTTTCCTGAGTCAGGTGACTGTTCAGTGTTACATTACTGCTTTTAGAAGTCTGTTCTGGAATTTGTAATCATAAAATACTGTCAGACCACTTAACTTCAAGCTGTCATCACAAAGTCCAAACATGCAGGGATGTAAACCTCAAAAGAAGTGACAAACTATTCTGCTTTCATCTGTCATTGACAGCATGTCCTCAGAAGACACTAACTTTAGAAAGTATTTCCTCTGCATCTCAGTCTTATACAGACATGTAGCATATCTGAACCATTTATTTTTACTCCTACTCATATCCCCATTTATAAGCTTAATTCAATTGAACATAACTCATAAGAAGCCTACACTGAAATCACCAGGTACTGAACCCATCTGAGAAAGTGCTCCTTCGTCCTTACCTGAACTAGTGTGATTAATTCAGCTATTCCACTCCAAGAGGAGGAAAAGCAGTTTCCTTATGTTGTTGTCATAGCTGTAACAAGCAAAGCCTGATAAATAAGAAATAGATCAAAATAAATTGTGCAAAATGTGAAAAAAAATAAACATGCCCCAAAAGCAGTGGTATAACTGGTTTAAAATTATCAGATATATTTAGGAAGATATGTATACCTTGAAAGAATTGTCTAAGCATGGATTTAAAGCACCATCTGAGACATTCTGGAGTATCTGAAACCTGGGACCAGCAGATATGGCACAGGACTAGAAGAGACCAATACACTTATGGAGCAGCAGTGGGGAGCTGGTTAGAGTATGCTGCAGCATCTCAAGCAGTTCCAAGATACCTGTGCTCAAGCAGTTCAATCACGTATTCACAGCGCAGGGCCTAAAAGTCAGGCTCTTTTTGAAGTGAATGAAGAGAGACACATTTTTGGAGAGTGATTCACCCCATTTGTCACAGACACCTCTCATAGATTGGGAAATGAAAGGCTCAGCTGAGATATCCACACCTAGATATGCAACATTGAGATGCCTCAGAGTATCTAAGACATCTAATTGAGCTCACAGATAGGACAGTGATTTGGGATGCTCAGGCCCTCCTGACTGGCAGTTGAAGGTTGGGTAGAACACCCTATAGGGTGCCACCCTATGTGGCATCCAAGTGGTAGAAGAGAGCTGAGCCCCAGCTGTTCTCTGCAGGTCCCACTGGGTGGTATTCAGCTATATAAACATAGTCCCCTAACGCTATTTGAGATGTCTGTGCTCTGCAGGATGTCCAGATGTGAAAGCAAAGTTACAGGAGACCTGGCTGGAAGTAAGATGGGATACCTCAGAACTCCTAGATTCACTTACTATGCCTGTATTTAGGTAACTGCATTCCCCCCTATTTCTCTACTAACTGTAACAGAAGCAAAAACAAGGACTTTTCAGACTTAGTATAGAGACCCATAGTGTAGATACCTATAACCACCTATCTAGATTTGAAGACTAGATGACTGTAGTTTTTACTGTTAACAGAAATAAAGGTCTTCATTCAGTTGTCTAAACATAGGTTTAGGCAACTGAATAGGCATGCAATATTTCTAAAGCATGATTCATCACTTCCTAAAGTACAGTTTTAAACAGCTCAGAGAAACCATTCCATATACCTCTACTACAAAGTGCCAAAAAGTGACAACCTTACTCTAGGCATCTAGCAATTACACCTCAATTTCAGTAAGATAAATACTGTCAGAAATTTAGCAATTTTAACCTCTGCGCTCTGTCACTTCCGTAAAGCATGATCTGAAACTTCTCATTTAAAATCAACTGCTTAAAAAGATTCATTATCTTCTCTGTGGTTGCCTGTTTGGTATAACCTGTGGTTTATTTTGTTTTGTTTTGTTTTTGTTTTTCTGTCCCCTGAATCTGTTTCCCTCTTGCTTCCCAGAGGACTATCTGGAGGACAATGCAACATGGTGTAAGCTTTGGTATTCTTATTCTTCACTTTCATTCCCATTTGTCTTTGTACAATGCTGGGCAAAACACTTCTTTAAGTTTCATCTTCACCATCTTTACTTTGTATGTGTCTTATAGGCTAAAATGCTAGCAGTTCTTTCTGTAATTTTGCATTCTGGCTGATTTAATTCTGCCCAGTGCC
Source organism: Coracopsis vasa (assembly GCA_026283785.1). NCBI lineage: Eukaryota > Metazoa > Chordata > Aves > Psittaciformes > Psittacidae > Coracopsis > Coracopsis vasa. Next base: position 15,814 of record JANHGB010045122.1, on the reverse strand, counting down.
CACAGCTGCTGGTTCCTTCCAGTATTATTCTCCCACTTCAAGGATGATGCCTCACCCCCAGAAAGGAGGGTATGTATTCCTTCAGTGAGCTAAAAGGTGGCGTAAGTGTCCCCATGGTCTCAGCCCCCACATATGCATGTTCAGCAATGCAGACACCACGGTGGCATTCAGCTCTGAGTCCTGTGCCTTGAGATAGCACTGGAGCAATGGAAACAAATTCCCAGGCCTTCCTGAGCTCTCTCCCTAGAATTGCCCCTATCTTGTTGTCTGATTTTGGGCAAATCACTAAGCTTCTCCGTGGGAGCTTGATAAGGTAGATTCCCTTATGCTTTCCAGCTTTGTAAGTTTCTGCGAATGTTAGAGGTTCCCTGATTTCAGACAGAAGGCCTCCTCAGCAGGGTTCAGCACAGCCCAAGGGGAAGGCAGACACACAGCACCATGCAGATATGCATCATCTAACATGTGAAGTACCTCAAAGGACTTAGCTTGGACTATTATATCCTGCTTCTTAGCAGGACTAATTAGTCTACAGAGAGCCCCATGCTGATAAAAACATGCTACCTCCTGCTTTTGAGCTGCCCCAAGTACCTCTGTATTCACCATATCACCGTACAGCACAGTGCTGCCTTAATTCATCTGGCATTTCTCCCGAGAATATATTGCAGCCTGACCTGGCTGGACATGTATAAAATAATTCCACATTTTCTTTCAGGAGGACATGGAAGCCTTCTTGATTATCCGCTATGGAGCTGATGCACTATTAACCATATAATACATAATGCATATGCACACTATAGAGATAGGCAAATGAGAAATTGGCTGTGGCATTTTGCGAGTGATTTACATTCAAGTACAGTATAGAGGCTGCATAGATAAGTGGATGGGCATGCACCCAGTCTCAAAAAGAAAACCTTTCACACTCTTTACCCTGGGGAGAGGAATATATTGTGTCACACTTTGTAGGAAAATGTTCTTTTATCTTAACCTCCTACTTTCCTTAAAATAAAGTAAATAAAGTCTCAATTTCTATGAGCAAAAGACCCTGAAATATTTTTTTAGGAATAAATTGGGATGTATTTTAAGTGTCCATTCAGTCATATTTTTAACTATTTTTTTATTCCATTGTGTAATGATTTTTGCTACAATAAGAAAATGCAGTAGTAATCTAATAAATCTGTTGTGAACAATTCCTTACCAGTGCTCCAAAGACTATATAAAGTGGAAACTATGATTAAAAAAACAAATCTGCTTTGCATTTTAGCTGTAAAAAGACTAAAATTAACAGGTTGGTATATACTGTGAAGACATTGATCTGAATTGCCCAGGAAATTCTCAGGGGCATTCCTGAAAGTGGAGCTTATGTTTCAGTTTTGTTAGAATCCCTTTTGTCCAGAGTCTAGAAATGGTAAATATATGCAGTGATAGGACAATTTCCTGAGGTAGGATGTTTATTTTCAACGTTTTATTTCCCTAGAGGCCTTAGAATAAAACCCAGTAGGTATAAATCTTAGATGGTTTAAAATACTGAGATTAATTTTTTAAACACCGGCATAGAGAGGCCATTGGGAAAATACAATGAGCCTGTAAAAGACTTCATAGTTCAGGAGGTTTTGGTCACACTCTTAAGAGTGAAGATGACAGGTTCATGCAGGTGTTTTAGAAGCACACTGACTTCCCACAGGCTACTTCCCCCTGCAGCCTTAGATGCCGTGCTGTTGGACACGCCACTTCACCCTGACTGATGTTAATCAACAGGTAACTCCTTTAAAACACAAGGTGTACAGCTCCTCCAGTTTCAGGTTTTGTGTGCTTAAACAGTTCTGTTTCTTATTAGCTGTCTGTATACATTGCGCACAATGAATAAATATGTTTTACAACGTTTGTTGTGGTCATTTGGTGTCAGATTCAGGATCTGCTTGAGTCTCCAAAATAGGTGTTTGCTTAGTGTCAAGTTTTGTTTATTCTCAGTTTCTGTGCCAAAGCAATATCTAAGTTTAAGTGTGTGCAATCACTTCTTCCCTCATGGTTAATACCAGTTTCAGGTGGCAAAGGTGGATTAATGATGGTGGCTGTCAGAACCCTCCTGGGAGACCTGCCAAAGTCCTGTTTTTAAAAATGGTGGTACTATTTCATCACCCAGCTGAATGGTTCTGCATGCTGCTGTATCTATCTGATGCATTGCACTCCTAATGCATGTGAGGCAGTTACTAAGAGCTTTATTACAGTGGTCACTTCTGTCTTCAGGTGGAATAGGTCTGCGTGCTGTTCAGACCCTACTTAGTATTAACAAGGAAAGACTATTCCAACAGAAACAGGAAAGACAGATTTCTACCTTAATTAGCTGTCAAATAAAATGCACGATCTTGACTGCCATGCAGTGTCTGCCTTGCCTGAAGTGATGTGTTGTCTGTCTTATTGAACACAGTGCCTGCTGGAATATCTTCTAAAAATGTACTTGTTAGTATTAGTTGAACTTCTTTACCTGATGGGTGGTGAAGACCCACTGAGAGTCATCATCTCATTCCCAGGAAAGTCTTAGGGGTATGAATAGTTTTTACAATATACAGAAAGTTTGTATTATCAGCCCCTGGAAGATGAATCTAAGCAGGAAATACATCAACACTGCTCTTTTAGCTGAAGGATAGATTGCGTTTCATTTCACGTGTCCATGCATGAATCTGTGCAGAAGGAAAAGTGAATTCTTAATGTTCTTGTTAATGCTAAAGAAATGTAGTGACTATATAAACATCCCCTGCACTTCAGCATTTTGACATGATAGTAAAAGAGAAAATGTGGTTTAAAAATTGGTAGCAAGGCTTGTGTCCCCACTTGCTGTGCATAAACTGTGTTCATTTAGATGCTTCCAAGTAACATGACAGTAACAACAGTAACTGACTACCTGCCTGGAAGGTGATGAATTCTTGAACTGTTAGTATGAGTACAACCAAGAAGTTCTCAGTTTCCATAAAAAAATGCATTTATAACACATCACTAGATCATTTACCAGTAGAGAGTTAGAGGGTCCTTGTGTGCAAGTGACTCCAGACCATAAAATGCCTTTTCAGCAAAAATTTAGTTGTGCACAAGTGTGGATACCAGCAGAGAAATTAAAGTTTTGGTAATTTCTCAATTAATTACAAATAATGATTCTCTCCAAATAAAAATATGTGTTATACTTTACTGGCAATTAGTTTTCTCCAGCCTTTTGCAGCTATTTTTTTTTTGCTAGACTGCAGCACACTGATGTATTGTGAACTCATAGCAGAAGTGTGCAATGCCAGACTCCACTTATAACAAATTGTAGGTTACAGTGGACTGAAAACTGATTTCCCAAGCCAAACATCTCATACATTTTTCTTTGGTTGTAATAGACAGAAATTGACACTTTATGGACTTTTATGTGTATTACTAGTGGTTAGAAGGCAGGTAAAATGCAAGGACTAGAAAGGTTTACCTTCACACAAATAGTGACCCTTTTGTGAACTTTCTTTAGTCAAAAACAAATATTTCATATTAGGAAAGATTTCCTATATTTTCCTCCAGCTTTTATCTCCCACTCCCTAATCGTATCAATGTATCAGTCTAGGTTGCTGGGGTAGCAATACAATGCTTCTAGAATGCAGCTGCCTATAAACAGCAAAGCTTTAGTGGCTAGTTACAGATACTCACTGATGGGGAGAGGTAAGACATTTAATAATACTGGGAAAAGGGGAAAGAAAAGAGCCATCATATCTGATTTTATCGATCATCCACTAAGGGCAAGTCTAAGATTGTGTATCTGTTGGCAGATCCAGCAGCACTTCTTGGATCCTAGGTCTGGGTGTAGACCCTAGCAGCACGATGGCTCCACATTAGAGCAAAATGCATAGCCCTCATATTACCACTCCATATTCTTAGACACCATGAGAAATAGAAGAATACCCACAAGATGCTTCAGCAGATCCCACTCTGGACACTGGCATGTACTAAGGCACTCCATAGTAGAGAACCCCAGCTACAGGTTTGGGACTTATTAATATGGAGTCCCTTCACAGCTGGATAAGAAAACAGACATTTTCAGAGCATAATTCCCAGTCTAATGCAGACATCTGCCTGAGTTTGTGTGAATAGTTCCCTGGAAGTGCCACTGTTTCTCTTTCAACTATGAACAACTTTAGGCTTGACAAGATACTTAGCTTACAGAGGGCTAGAGCTGAGTTAGATTAACCCCTGCTGAGCAGTCAATATCTAACTTCTCCACAAATAGCCCTACTGAAGTGAATGTGACTGAGGCTGTAAAATTCAGAATTTAGGTGTGCTCACTGGGGACTGAGTAGATGCTCACAAGTTTATCATGTTCGGTGGCTTTGCAGTCTGGTGGCAGCAATCATAAATGACTGTTGTGTACATATGTTTGTTGTTTTTCTTGGGTTTTGGTGCTTCTGCACTGAGTATATGTCATGTACATGTCATTTTGGGTACATAAGAAGCAGAGTTTTGCTGTCTTTTATTCAATGTCTATAATATACATGCTCTGTGGAGCTAGGTTTGTTGATCTCCCATGGTAGCAACACAGAGTTAGTCAAGGTGGTCAATAACAGGCAGAATTCACTTGCTTAAACTCAAGTGCCTCATGCTAAGTGAGATGCCCTGAACTATCTAGGTACCTGCAAGGAGCTAACAGATGTGGTGAGGGCCTTACAGAAGTTCTTCAGCCTTTTGAATGCTCCAGAGGACTCCAAAATGGCATTAGGTTCATTTATGTCTGTATTGAATGAGGGATCTAGGAGCTACTTGTAAGGTCCTAAATAAGACCAAAATGAGACAGCTGTGTACCTGAATAACTCCCTACACTCCAGTGACTAAAAGATCTTAGGCTGCCCAGAGACAGGCATCTTGGTCCTTCACATGAGGGTCTCACGTATGGTGCAGGACCTACTGGAGACCTGTAGTGGCATGTGGAAGAGAAGGAAGGTCTCCAAAGGCAGTAGATACTTGTGTGAAGGCAACTGAATTCCACTCCAGGTCTCCACTGTCTGTGGTGGTGTTCTTGGGCACCCACCTCACATGGAAACACTGAGAGCTTTTAAATTCAGGCAAGACTACACACTGCCAGAGCTTGATGGACAACTGACATTGCTATTCATTTGCGTCAGAGCAAACCACATTGCTGATATGCACCCAGCTCTTGGCACTCCCTAGAATAATTGTTTTTACTTTAAAGTGCTGGGAATTTTGCTTTCCTGTTATGTGTTTGGACAGAATAAATACTATATAGCAACCCAAATGAAACCAGACTGTTGTTTTTCTCTTTAAACATTCAAGCCCACAAAAATTTGCAGTACATCATAATAACTGTGTTACCTAAGAAACTGCTACAGTGACTAAAGTAAAAAGCTAATTGCTTGAAGTGCATTGCCTTTTTTGATATAACATGCCTACAATGCTCATATATTAAAGTGTGATAGATATGCAGAAATAACAGGAATTTGAGAAACATATTTCTCCTGCTGAAAAAAGCAGCAATCACTTACAGGGCAAAAAAATCACTGCATAATAAATGAACCTGAAAGAAACTTCCTTTCCCATGATCTCACAGTGAATGTCAATGAGCTTAACAATCAGAGAACATTTATAATCTTAGAAATAATGTGTACATAAAAGTCCTTTGAACTGTTATTCATTCATTCTTTCAGATAAAGTCCAGTTGACCAAAAGGAGTTATTTAACCCTAGAGCTACCCAAGTAATGTATCCTTTACTGTCAGTTGAGAGATACAGGCATTTTCAGGGTACAGCTGACCTGAGCTACTTTAAAAGTCTCTGTTGGATTAAGATACACTTGCACCCTTCAGTTCCTGTTTCTCACCATTGACTGCAGAAGAGTTTGTAGCTTGGACATAGACACTGACATCCTGTGAGATAAATTTCATTCTCAAACTCTGTTTTATGGAGCTCATGGTCTACAAACCTGTATAGACTGTGAAATTACTATCATACACCTTGATGGTGTTTCTACTTCATTTGTTTTGGCAACGAGGGGTCACCCTGTGCAGGGCATTGAACACATATTAAAAATATGTTCCCGTCTTGAACACTTTAATGACACTTTGCAGGCATCTTTTTCTTCTGAAGTAGAAAATGCTGGGTTCCCAGTCATTGCTCATTGTCTCTGTATGGTTTTCTAACCATTCATTTGCACTATTGGAATGAAGTGATCCAGAAAAATTAATCAGCTGTTTCTGTAAAGCATGTATCCATGTTTACAAGAGAAAGAGGAGAAAGCTGACATACTCTTCCCCTTGTCACTTATGCCCGAGCAATTCAGGTCAGATTATACCTCTAAGTGCACAGTAGTAGAGAAGCAATGCAGTCCAGGGCACAGGGCTCCTGGAGACTGTGAATACCAGAACAGAGCACTTTCAAAAGTAGTGATGGGACTGAGAAACCGTGGCTGGTTCTACCTGCAACCCATTTCTCCCATTATAATGTCCACATTGCTGGGAAAGAGGACAGCTCTTGTCACAATCCCGCCAAGCTCCTTATTCCCAGGACAGAGTACATCCAGATAAAGACCTTTATTGTTAGATGGAAAACTCAGCTCCTCTCTGCCCACACAGAGAAGCCCAGCTTCATCACACTTTTCATCAAGTCACCCCTTGCTTGATAAAAATCAGCATGGCAAAACTGAGTCACCTAAAAATCTCTTTTATCATGAAGTCAGCTGGATATAGAGAGACAGAAGATGGATTGATTGAATTAAAAATGCTGCCCATGGAATGTGCAGTAGCTCGCTAAGGGATGTGACCAGCTGCAAAATTACTTGGTAATGTCCTGGGATAAAACCCCTGGAATTCTCAAGCTAGTTGTGGAAGCACTTTTTAAAAAAATCCTATTTCCCAGAGGTTGCAATGCTGATTTATTTCTGTGCTAAAATGTGAAATAACACAGCTGGCAAACACTCCTTCGGAAATCTAGAAAATAGTTAATGATATATAGGGACATATTCTTCAATGTCATTTGTTCCTTAATGTCGCCCCATGGCAAAGACACCATAATCACTTCAAGGCCATTCATCCCCATGCTAAAAAACTCTCTTGTCTCTCTCAGCCATTTGCTTTATCAGAAAGA
>JANHGB010045121.1:0-26663 GCA_026283785.1 Coracopsis vasa | reverse complement strand
TGCCTGCTAGCATTCTATGACCTGGAGGGCACTTACTACATTCAGAAACATTACTATAAAAGCAGGTTGTGCTCCATTACTTCTATTTAATAAAACTACACCTGTCCATTTCAGAACAGCTGCCATGTTCTACTTACTTTCCTTGATTTGTTTTTCTTTCAGTCAAAATAAAAATTTGGTCTGCAAAATCATTATTCATGGCCACCCATCAGATATTGCTGGGGGGTGAGTGGTGGTGGTGGAATTCTAAAAAAAAATTAATAAAAAATAAATCTGGAAACCCCTATTTTTTCCTAAGAGAAGCCATACATGCATTACACTGGGAGCAGTTCTGTTACCTTACTGTCCAACTGAAGGAAAAGTGGGGAGACAATTAACTTTGCATGTGTTTATCTAGTAACCCATATTTTCTGCAGTGGTTGGGATATCAGACTACATGTACCAAAGCAGGTAGGCTTGCCAAGAAAAAATTCTGACAGTCTGAATAATGAAACTTGTTGTACAAATATTTACTCGACATTATTAAGCTTCTGCAAGAGCAAATGCACTCCCAAAGGCCACTTCATAAATCTGAAATCCAACATAGACTAGTACAATTTCACTTCCAGGCTAGGTATGACTGCTGTTAGAAACTGGCTATATATACAGGGTAAAATACCTTTTGGTACTTACCTGAAGGGCAGAAACTTTGCTTATAGATATTTACCTATAGGTAAGACACATTCTGTTTAAAAAAAAAAAATAAAATCAAAACTAACCAAATAAAAGAAGCCCCCAGACCAACCACACAGAAAGTCTTTTATGCAGAAAGCGTGAAGAGATTGAAGGAATATCCGAGTAGCAAAGGAATTACTAAAAAGAACATTTCAGCTGCAGAGCACATCTATGGCCAAAGAACTTAAGCCAGCCTGAAAGAATCTGAAATGAAATTCAGTATGAACCACAGCAAAAGATGCATCAAAACCCCCAACAAGGAGCCCAAGTGGACTGGAAAACTGATGAGTTCATGAAGGAGCACTCTGTCTCATCCCCTCTCAGAACTCATAAGACCAAAAAGCTTAGGGCTCTGCTTTTAAGAAGTCTGCTGTTTTATAAAGATTGTTACTTCTTTTGCACTGCCAGATCAGCCAGTGCTCTTTCACTGGCAAAATGGAAAGAGAAGGGAACTGCACATGCACCAAGTAATTCTGAAGAGTAAAACTAGTCTGCATAAATCCTCTATACAAACATGTTTTAAGAATGGGCACACTGACAGCACCTAACAGAACAGGCAGCAATATTTCCTGCTAACTAGCAGATTAGCACACCAAACAGCACTGTTGTACTATACATAGTGCATCTGGTACTGAAAGCAGCATAGCCCTCCCACGTCATGAGCTCAGGCACAGCAATGCAGATTTAAAGTTGCCTATAGCCTTTCTAGAGTCATCAGGGATGGCTCAGATCTTCCCATTAGCCTTCCATAAACATGCAGCATTTACTTTGTAGATCATGTAGAAAAACTACACCTGTTTTCCACCTCCAGTACAGCATTTACAGAACACAGTCAGAACCAAGAGGCAAACACACACTAGTCTGAGGGCAGTTATTGCATAACTGGCATGAAGGAATTAATCTTTGTCTTCTTCATAGAGTCCAAGATAACAGTGATGACCTTTCACCACCAACATTAGGCAGCTCTGCATAAAGCATATCCTAAATCAGAAAAATAATTTTATACTCCAGTGACCCGTGCAATGTGAATATAAATTACTGATCAGAGTTACTTTGCAAAAGTATGCAGGTAGCACACCTAAAGAAAGCAGTCGGGAAAATCAGGCTGAAGAAAGATAAGAATCAGCTTCAATTCGAGTTATCTTTCATAATGATGTAAAGGATCAAGGCTTCCACAAAATACACTAACAGATGACTGGTAATGTCTTGTCTTTATTGCATCAAAGAACACACATACAGTAGCACATACTGATAAACATTAATGCAGAGCTTTTCCAGAAGTCAAGAAAAACTCATGTCTATTTGATAATTAATGCAACCCATCTCACAGTGAAAAAAAACCAACAACAAAAAAACCCAAACAACAAAACACTCACATAATCAGTGGATCAGTTTAGTCCTTTTCTCCTGAAGAAAAATACACATTCATCTTAAAACTATTGTTAAAAATTTGTATCATCTTGGACTTCAGAACAGGTAAAGGTTTTGGCAATTCATTGCTGCCATCATGTAGGTAAAGGGGCATCAGTTTGTTGGTTGACATTTCACTCCAGCTCTGAGATCTCATTAACCTCTGGAGACTTTGACCTATTGTATGAAGAAGTCCCAAACTAATTTTGCTGTCACTAACAGCAAAGCCAGCAGGTTTCAACACCACACAATAGTAATTTTAAGATTTTAAAGTTGTGTTTTCAAAATTATTTCAATTACCGCCCGAGGCTGTGGGAATATGTGGGTGTTTTGGCACCTACCAATGAATAAACCTTAAATTCCACAGGTAACCTGCCGTCAGCTGTTCACAAAAGTGCCCTATAAATACACAAAACCATGCCAGCCTTATCAAACCACTAGCATTAGATTATGGATATGTGCCAAGATGGAAGGGTGATGGCTTGATTCGTTCTGCTACAACAGACTAGCCTACTGATTTACCACCTGGAGTAAAATGCTTTATTCTAAATAACAGAGTGACTTGCAGGAAACCACTGAGAACCATCAGCATTCAGGTGAGGTAGCCTGCATCTTCTGTGCAGAACTGGGGAACTTTGCTAGGTCTATATTTCAAAGTAGTGCAGCACACTGGGGTAGGATGGAAGAAGTAGGAAGGAACAGCTGCTACCACAGACCCACCATCTACACAACACCTATTTCAGGGATTTTCTTTGGATTGATCATGGAAGCATACTGCACATGGAGCACATTTTCATTCAGAAATAATTCAAGGCTATGCTAAACACCAACCAAAGTGTGGTAGATAGGAAATACCAGGGGATCTGCTCCAAAAGCATGTCAGTTATCCAAAACTAAACGTGCATTTATGCAGACAACCCTAACTACTCCAAATGAAGACAATGGACAGGATCCGCCTACTGAGCCAGTAGCTTAGAATAAGAACAATTGGTAGAACTGACAATAGACAGTGATGTTTTTAGATATTATGGCAGGAACTAATAATTACAATAATTCTTTCATTGAAGTCTTCTGGCTGTTGAACCCAGCCATTCCCATCTCCAGTTTTACTGCTCCCAGTGTATCTGAAGTAGCAGGATGGCTGCGTTTGTACACTGTGAATGAAAATGCATACAGAACAGGCAAGAGAAACTATTGCAAAAATGTCTGTGATAGGACAAGGAATAAAGAAATCATTCATTAGCACCCCTAACTACTGGCTCTTTATTTCTCAACAGAAAATATCGCACTCAGGGTTACAATGCTTATGCCTTCCTTTAAGTATCAGACACTTTGCTGCAGAAAAAGCCTCTCAAACTCATGCAATAGTATGAGTTAGCTTCTCTATGATAGAACACACAAAATATATTAGAGCATAACCATTCAAATTTGCCTTCATCATACTCCCATTTTCTTCACTAACAATGGCCTCCTGTCCCTCCTAGAAATATGAGGATGAAGTAGATTCGCATGGCCTGCTGCAGGTCATATTTTAAGCACTCCATTTAGCATAGCTTTCTCCAAGTCAATGAATATAAAAACAGAAGGAACAAAAAGGTAATATTATGTATTCTTGAGGCAAGGTTAGAGAGCTACAAAAGCACCATGAATCGAACACTCGTTACTCAAGCAATATTCACATGCTTCATTTACTTGTTAAGTACTGAAAGGGACACACAGAAGCTGGAGGGCCAGGCCATTATAGATATATGCTAATCTACATCAATAGACAGCAGGTTCAGGTGAGCTTCATTACTAAGATTAAATATGCTTTATTCTTTTCTGGGAGATGAGGGGTGGAGCAGGTAGAATTCAAGGATATTCTTACCAATCGTGAATGAACTCTGTAACCGGTGGGTTAGAGCCCCAAACCCATTAATAGGCAGTCCAAGTACATGAAACTGGTCAGAGCACAAGACTGCATTTTAATTTTCAGGTCCTTTTATCTGAATCATCTTCTGATAGTTCCCAGCTGGATCCACTGCAGGGATTCAGAGGACACATCAGCACTTACATAGCCATTTGGTCAGTCACTTTAAAGTGCACCCACTTATCACACACAACTACAAAACTACCTAGCAAACCTAAGCACCAGCTCTCCACTCCCGGTGAACCCTGGCAGAATCTCCTGAAAGCTGTACATCATCTCCAACTGGTTGGTTAGAACTGCCTACCTGACAAGCACTGCTGAAGGCATCTCTGCTGCTAGAGAAGCTTTGTACTTCCATGTGCAGCCAACCACGCTGAGCTACAGCCCATTGCCGCCAGAAGAGGGAAGTCTTACTCCCTTCTCCCTGCACTCACACTGCTCTTTCCTTCTGCTGATACACTCAGCCTTTCATTCCCACACTTCATTGACAAGGCGAGACCTTTCTGTAAGAATAGTTACCCATTGGAACAGCAGAAAGGTATCTCAGATTTTTTTCTTCCTGCTATTTTAGTGAGTCAAATTGGGTCACAGAAGGAAGACCGAATGAATACCTTGTACTGCCTCCTCAATCAGAAAAAGTCTCTTGTAATCTTCCCTACAGGTACAGCTTTAAGACTTAACTTTTAATAACATTCCCAGCCATAATGGACTGAAAAACAAACAAGAAGTGCTGACCACAATAATATTTAGATTGCAGCCAAGACTGTAGCCTGAGCTCATGCAGCACAAAGTACTGCAGTGTTCTGGTCAAGATTGCAGCTCTTCAGCACTAGAGATGCAGCACAAACACAACTCAAACTACTCAGGCCTGCCAGCCACACCTGTGCCATTCCAAGCCCAGAGCCTGCATTATTCAGATAGGGCAGTGGCTGCCACCATCACTAGTACTTTTCACTGGCATTATAAGCACCAAAGATGTTTGTCTACCACTCTTCATGAGATATTGCTTCCCCAAATTATTCTGGACTGAAAAAATAATCAAGAGGACAGAAAACTTTGTCAAGGCCTTTTGCCAGCTACTGGCTGTAAGACTGAAGCAATACCATGTCCAGCCACCTTCAGAAATAAACTTGCCCAAACTCAGCTATATCATTGTATTTCACGTTTCCCTCATCTGAGCATTAGGAAGCTATTCATTCCCACCCTACTTTTCAGGGCACAGCATTGAGCCAACTGTTCTACATCCCTGTTTCAACATTTGTTATACCTATTTTCAATATGCAAACCCTGCTTCCTTCTGAACATCAGGCAGCTGAGTGACTTGCCCTACTACCAGGGTTGATTTGGGGGACAAAGGCAGAAGAAATACAGGAATTCTTACCCCTATATTAATTATACTCTGAACCTAAGTACCCAACTTAGCTTATTTAGCCGTAAGTATTTGTAATGAGATGTCACTGGTTAATAAGGGTGGCTTCTTCTAAACTAGGGGTCTGCAGAGGAGCAAGTATTAAAACTGAATGTACAGTTCTCCCAAAGAGATCATGATCAACCCAATCCTTTCCCCTGCAAGAGAATCAGTTCTCACCTTAGAACCAACATATATAGCTTCTTGTCATTTTGTTCCTTATACCATAGGTTTGCTCTTTAAACTTTTGATGCCAGTTCACAGGATGACTATCCTACTGAAGCACAATAATGCTTAGCGCTTGCATTTAAGAGAAAGGATATCACAAGTAACTTTTTTCAGCTGCAGCAAAGACCTAGTATGTCCTCTCTTTAGCTCTTCATGAAGATCAATTTATTACCTTTTGCACACAAGGGACACACAGATAATGTCTGTAGAAAGAATACACATTAGAAGGACCGCCAGCCACAGCTTCCCTCCCCCAGGTTAGTTTTAAACACCTTAAACACATGCAGGCCTGGACAGAGATTAGGCATAGATAATTTCCTCTTCCAGTTTACCAGATATCTTATACTGCAGCCTCATCAAGTGGTATTCGCTTCCTGCCACAGTGTGCAAGTGTTTTTATTGTTGCCTCAAGCTACCTCTGCCCATAATGCAAGGAGCTAGAGAAAAGTTAAGCTCTCTGTTTTATGCTGCTGTGCTTGCCTATCAACTACCATGAATGTAAAGGGAGAGCCAGCAAGAAAAAAATCATTTTTAGCAGTAACCTTTCAATTAAGAACAATACATTTATACAATCACTAAAATTAGCAGGTGACTATCCTTGCAGGAGAGAACTATTAGCATTTGTAGTGCTTCCACTGTGCTCTTCCCAACCCTGCACTCAGTGGGTGTTTTGTAAGCAATTAGAGAGCCTATGTCTTTTACTTTTTCTTTAATATTTAATATATTTCCCACAGTTTCTCTCCCCAGCAGTCCAGCTACCTTTTGAGCTGCATTACTGGTTTTTCTCAAGACCCCTTCCCCTCACCAGGAGGTGAGACCAGGGCTTATTATTTCAAGTTCAGATTGCCTGTGCTTAATCAGCTAGTGCCTGCTTGCAAACATCTCAGGGCTTTCTAAGCAAAGCCATTTCCTGCCTAAGCCTTTAGGCAGGGATAGAAAGCTGCTGTTGCCAAGAGCAGCATTTAGTTCAGCACACACCATGAATCCTGCGTGGGAAGAGAAAGGCATCTGTAAAGAGATGAGACGATTAAATCTTTGAATAGATTAGGTCCTCCTTCATGAGACACACCACAAAGCTAGAGTAGAAATTTGAACCTGTGCTTGGAAGAATGTCAGAAATACTACTTTCTTGACCCTTTCTGTACATGCAATGGCCAATGGATTAGGACAACAGACACAAAGTAATTACAGCACAGAGCTGATACCGTAGCTTACTGCTGCAGACCCTTGCACCAAAACAGCACAATACCAGAAGACTAATCTAGTACCAAGGGACAAAATCAATCTCCTGCTTCATTCACCTCCCTATGGCTGACATTGATGAGAAGGAGCACCCAGTCCACTCCCTGTTCACTTCTTCTCCCATACTTTACCCTTGAGTCTGGGCCTATTTCTTCCCTGCCTTCAGGAAAGTCAATCAAGCAGTACATGAGCTCCAGCCCCAATGCCTCCTTCCACAGGCTCTGTACCATTGCTTTAGGACTTTAAACTCCCCTCAGCAGCTTTATCTCATGTTCCTCCAAAGAAAAAATGATGAAACTCAGACCCACACCACAGAGAAAACCACCACCTCCTTCCCCTTAATGCCTTACCAACTCTTTCTTTCCTTTACCAGCTCACAAACTGTAAGCCATAAAACAAATCATATTTACCAGCACTTCATCCAAGCCTTTTACCCACATACCTTTCTAGAGCACAGCTCCTGAAATTGCTTTTTCTGGCCTAGAGAACCACTTATTTAAGGGAGCGGGTAACGAAACTTCCACTCTCAGCTGGGCTCCTTGTTAATAGTGGCTCTGCCATGCCAGCTGCAGCTAGTCACATTGATTGCTCCTGCTGGGGCTGGTGTGTTCCCAGCTATGTCGGTGGGCTCTTGGGGGCTGAAGGAAGTGTTTGAAGAAGTTCACAGCCCAAGGGCTGTTTACTTTGGTTCCATAGTAAGAAGCTGGGTGTTATTCTTTGCCTGATAAGCTGGAGGTTTCAAGGTGCTGTCCTCCCCCTGCTCTGGGATACCTGTGTGCATCATCAGCCCCTCAAACCACAGCTGCAGCATGGGGTTACGGAGACATGGGTGTTCCTCTTTGCAGAGTTAACAGGCTGCAGGTGCTAAGCTGTGGTTTGGTGAGGGGGACTAGGCACATGGGAGAGTTCCCCTTTTCTGCCTTTCACTGGCCAGTGAAACAAGGGCACTTCACACAGCATAATTTTGAAAGTAATACAGCCTGAGGAGCTGCACACACTGAGCAGTCTCTGAGGTTCAGGACTTGCTCCAGCAGCATGGTACTAGCCTCTGCAGGAACTGAGGGGTTAGGTGCCATCAGCTCTCCCTGAATGCCAGGGAAAGCAGAAATATGACAGGGAACTCCTCTTGCGCGTGGGGCAGCAGAATTGCCTCCCCTCTGTGGAGGACTTGGACTACAGAAAGAAGCTGGAGAGTTGATGTATTGGTAAAAACAGAAATCTTGAGTGCACTTGGGACTTTTTTTGCCGTCTCTGGGTCCCTATGAAGTGTATTTATTTTACTGGTCCTAATTTCTTCTCTCTGTCACATCCTTTTTCACAAACTGAATTGCACACTGCTTCTTTTTCTCCTTTTTGTTGAAATCTCCTTTAAATCACTGGTTTTTATTTCCTTGATGGGTCTCACATATTGTCCTGCTACCTGTGCCTGCTACTGGGGTTGTGGAGTTGCCTCTTAGATGAGGTTCAACTTCTGGAACCTGAAGTGTGTTGGTGATACTGAAGAATTATTAACTGGGTAGGCCAAATATGACACTGAACAAGCAGCATCATCTAATAGTCAGAGGTCACCTTCACTGTTCTAAAAATGCCTAATTCATGTTTCCTCAGATGTCATTCATCACCATCAAAGCTTATTCCTGAGCCTGCCAAACTCAGGATAGATGAGAACTCCCGAAAGCCATGACTGGCTGATAGCCTTCCACTGTGATTAAGACTGTCTTGAGGAAGTGATTAATAATGTAATTTCCTTTAAAAGACAAGAAATCTCTAGAGTGATGACCCCAATCATTGCATGTTTCTGGTATAGAAAAGAAGTTCCTGGAGGCATCTCCCACAATTTCATAACAGTATGTTCATTCTATTATACTGATGCCTTCCATTTACTTAAGAAGTAAAGTTGCAGGGCTGCATTTATATGTCTAAACTGTTCTTAACTGGTGAGTTCTCATGAAATATGTTCTGATGACAGAAAATGGGCAGTGAAAAGTTGTGGAATAAGAAGAAAGGTTAATCCAGTATTTTGTCATGTACACTAAACTTTGGGAAACTTGTTTCAAGCCCCAGCACTGCCTTGGACCTCATATGTGGCCTAGGGTTTTTCCCTAATCCATGGAATATCACAAGATGTTTGCATTCAGAATGGATAATTTTATGTTAATCCATTACTCCAGTGGCCAGCAATTTACTACCATAGTATCTCAGGACTTAACAATTAAAAATGTATTTATCTTGTACATGCCACATTTCAAAAATACCCAGTTTCTTCCATATCCCCAACAAACTAATGCATACCTATATCCCTTAGCTTTTTGGCAGAATTGACTATATGTGTGCTCTTACAGCACAGCCAGTATGTATCTTTTGGATGGTCCCTTGGACCAGAACATATCTTCCTTTAGAGTACTATTTGACAGTTTTCCCTAGGTGTGCAGATATGGTTATCTTTCCTCTGTCCTGTCACCATTTTTCTTTAAGGTTATACAAGTCAAATACATCTTGACACTCCTTTTCTGCTTTCAAATCTGGTTGAATTTAGCCAAGCAGCTAAAAAAATGGTAGGACAGAGATAGAGAAATCATGCAATCATGTATCCTTACTGCTAAGAAAGCAGTCTAAATATAGGGTATTCGTGCTCCTGTAACCAAAGACACAGTACTTTCATTAAAAATACAATGACACTATTGCAAAAGCATTGAATATTAAAACCTAGCTGTCCTCACTGCAAGCACATGAAGCTTACATTGTAAATGTGCATGTTCCCAGAGGGTTATTATAGTACTTTACCCCCTAAAGACCCTCCTGGCAGCATTACTATACACCATCCCTAGAAATGTTTTAAGTATGTTAAGCCCACTTTTCATTAAAATTGTATTATGACAAGTTTCAGAGAAGGAAAAAAAGAGAGAAGAATATAACTCTGTTCTACTACAGCTATGTGAAGGATACCTGAGGTAAAACCAGCTAGCCTGCAGCAGGCTGGCTAGCCAAAATGTCTCCCATCACTTTTCAGGCTCCAAGTTTTAAGTAAACAACAAAACAAAAGTTCAATTATTATGACTCTGAAGAAAATTTTCAACATATTGTAACATATGTATGAGCATGCCATAAATAGAACTAACAGGTCACAGAAGTACAGACAATTTCGTAATGCACATGGCAGGGGGGGTGGAACTAGATGGTCTTAAGGACTTTTCCAACCCTAGCCATTCTATGATTCTATGTCAGACACGCATTTGTACAAAGTCCCAGTAAGTAGACAAGGTTTATTCTTAGTACCTATACAGCTGAGACAGACTGTACTGAAGACAGAAATACTGTAAAGAACATATCACGTCAGCAGGCCAACTTTCTTGGTATAGAGAGCAATCCCATCACACTACTTATTAAAAAAACAATGCATAAGCTTGTAGTCAATCCAGTTTCCATTTCCTAGCACATTTAAATACAACTGGGCAGATATAACCTGTTTGAGACTTTTCAACCTAACAAGCAAATGCTTTGTTTCATTTTTTTCATCTCTTAAAAACAATGAGACAAAAATTCATTTCTTGACACTGACGGCTGTAGTCTGAAAACCGCTTTCCCTGCTCGCCATACTGAAAGTTCTCTTGCCTTCACTCTGGAAGGCAGCATTTCTATGCCTCAGCACATAGAAAGAATGTGAAAATAGATGTTTTCCACTGCAGCCACTTATTACAGAATCCCAGACTCTGCCAATTGCTGTACATAAAACAGAGTAGATGAAAAAATAATGCAAAATGCATTCAGGCCTAGCCAAGATGAATGATTTTCCAGAAGGCCCATTTATGCACATTAAGATTTTCAGCCTGTGAGATTTTACACCTTACTAAGCCTTATGAAAACATAATGTACCTCTGAACACACATTACAGAATTACAGATGTGATCTTGCTTATGGAACAGCACAGACTGCATTACACTGACAGTTACCTTTAGTAAGGCAAATTGTCTTTGTTCTATACTATACCTTTCACAGATAGTAAGAACTATACCCCAGATGTCAGGCTCAATTTCAGATTCAGCATTTTTGAAAGTCTGAATGTCTTTAAACCCAGGAGATTTCTTAAGAACCATCCACAGCACAGATTTGGAAATACAAAGGGGAGCTGATGAAGCATTCCTATTTGCACAGATGCAGGAAGCCTGAAGCAAAGAGATGGACAAGCACAAAAGGTGGTTTGAGTAATTCAACCTCAAGAAATCTACACCAAATACATTAACATCTCTAGGTGAACCTTTATTGCTGTCAGGACAGGGAGCTGTTGGAACAAGTTCAGAAGAGGGTCACAAGGATGATCAGGAGGCTAGAGCACTTCCCATGCAAAGATAGGCTGAGAAAATTTGGGCTGTTCAGCCTGGAGAAGGCTGTGTGGAGATCTCAGAGCAGCCTTCCAGCATCTGAAGGGGAACTACAACAATGCTGGAGAGGGTTTCTTCATCAGGGGCTGTAGCAATAGGACAAGGTGTAATGGGTTGAAACTTAAACAGGGAAGTTCTGGTTAGATATAAGGAAGAAGTTCTTCACTGTGAGGGTGGTGAGGCACTGGAATGGGTTGCCCAGGGATGTTGTAAATGCTCCATCCCTGGCAGTGTTCAAGGCCAGGTTGGACAGAGACTTTAGGTGACGTGGTCTAGTGTAAGGCATCACTGCCCATGGGAGGGGGGTGGAACTAGATGATCTTAAGGTCCTTTCCAATCGAAACCATTCCATGATTCTATCACACTCATGTGAAATCACAGGCTATACCCATAGTATCCTTCCTTGTCCCTTCTCTTCATTCTGTCTGCTCAGAGAAGCCACACTGCCTTCCTTACACAACTAAGCCCTCAATGGCAAAGTTAACAGCTACTACTCTGATAAGCCAGCCAAGCTCATGCAGCAGCTTGCAGGAGATCTGCTGCCCTTATTGATACTTGCTGTCAGCAACAGATTCTTGCAGCTTTCTCAATACTTTGCTTGCCTGAACCACCTGAACCTTCACTAGCAATCCCTGCTGAGAGTCCAGGAAACATGAGCTAGCATTTCACATTCAGCTCAGTCTCCCAGGCTGGGATACTTACCTTCAAGAAGCATTCAACATCTTCAGCACTGCTTGTTTACAGGTCCTGTGAACAAGAGCTACAGAAGAACCTTACAGGATTAGGTCATACTTTGAAACATTTTTAAGAGGTTACCAGTGCTTTGCCATAGCATTGCCAAAGTAGGAAAATTCCCAAAGTTTCAAAAACCATCAAGCCAGGTCTTTTCATGAGTTCTAAATTCACTCAGAAATAAAACTACTATTGGAGAGTTAATGAATCAAACAGAACAAACCTGAATTACATATAGAGCTATAAATTGAAATTGAATGACAAAGGTACACTACAGTTTGCTCCCCACAGCATCATTAGCCAACAGAGATCTAGAATATCTGTCCCATAACTAGACTTCAATAGATAATAATGTACAATTTAGTCTCTTCCAGATGAATTGAAGAAAGTGGAAGAATGGCAGGCACTTAGCTGTGAAAGCCCTGGTCCCTCACCCTGACACAGACTTCCTGTACCACTATAGTTGCATCGTTTATAGCCCATCAGAGCTATAACAACCTGCGGAAATACTGAATAACAAAGATATTAAAGACTGGAAGGAGATTCAACACCTCTTAGAAGAGGGATGGCAAAGAGACTGCACCTACAAAAGATTCTCTGAACTTCTACAAAATTGTGTAACTAAAAATAAGCAGTTACTGACTTTACTACGGGTGAGGCTGTACATATCTGATCCTGACACCTCCAGATGGCAGAAAGCTTCTTCCCTCCAAGATACTAACAGCTATTTAATGGGCTGTTGGTATTTTAAGGACTGTTCAGTGTTTAATACTGCTTTTATATATGTCTGCTGCAAAGTGACATTCGCCTGGAAGTATCTGTCTTGGAATCACAGCAGCTAGAATCAGTGACACTTTCTCATTTTATAATGCTGTCATGACTGAAGAAAAACATTGTCTTTACATACTCTTTTGACTGTGTCTGCTTTTCCTCCTAAATGACATTAATCTCTGTTTCCGATGGGCGGGAAGATATCCCTCTGAGACAGTCATTAGGCTGTGAATGGCAACGATGCTCAACAAATGCCATGTCAAAGGAGGTACTGGTGCTGCATCAGGAGATCACACTGCCAGAGCAGTGCCAGGAGATCCTCTGCCAGAGCATCTCCTCCAGAGGAGCTGTAGTGGAGATACTGACTGAGCCCAGCCCTAGCTGATGGCTTTACAAACACTGCATACTACACCTCGAGGGTCTGAACAACTACCCAAAGCAGCTGTTGCAAACCCAGGACAGGTTTTCCTTCCTTTCTTTGTCTTGCCCACAGCTCACACAGAATGTTATTCCCCACCTCCTGCTTCCAGCCCCGGAGAGATAACATGCTACAGCAAACTGCTTCTCCAAGATGCTGCAGGTAAACTTGTCATAATTGTCTCCAGCTGTTATAATGAATTTCAACATTACAAACACAGCAATAGCAACCACCACAGGGGCGCAAAGGCTCCCCCGAGTCCCAGGACGGAGTACAGTTCTTTAATTATCCCTGCTGCTCAGCCCTGACATTGCAGACGATGTTAGTGACCACAAGCACAGGTGCCCTCCTCTCCCACTTCACTCTGCCCGAACCTTTGCAAGCACCGCTCACTCCCGCTGTCACCATCCCCTCCCTGGGCCGGCTTCGTCCAGCTGGCAGCCGCCTCACTGTGCGAGGTGCAGCCGCTGCAGCTCAGGGGCTGCACTGCCAGAAGTTCCCCCGTGCCCGGGGGACGGTGTCTCCACAGGGCGCGGGTCGCACGGGAAGGCACTCACCTCTCCTGGCCTGCCTGATCCTGGGGCTCAGCATGCTCTCTGCTGGGCTCGCCGCGGCCGCCAGCCTCAGCGCCCGACACCGGCCGCCGCCCCGCTCATCGCCGCGCCCGCCGCTCAAACGCCGCTTCCCTCCACTACCAGCTCTGGCTCAGGAGCGGCGCTTCACATGGGGCTAAATAAACCCTAATGCATTATTTATCCAGCCTCGAATTAATTCCCATCCAAACTAGGCATTAAGTGCCTCGGTAATTACTGTCGATATTTCACTAGCACGCAGACACGAGGGCTGGACCTGGCTCCTTCTGCTAATTGGTCATGCATCAGTGTTATTAATATATCTCTTTCAGGGAGCAGGGCTGATCCCGCGCTCCCCCTGAGCATCTTCCTCCGGTCGCGCTCAACAGACGCTTTGACTCGACAAGAATCACATCAGAAGCTGAATCTCTCCAAGCCCGAGCCAGCGGGAAAAAGGGCACAAGGCACATGCCGAGAACAGCTTGAGCATCTGATACGGTTGTGCGTTCCAAGAAATACCGAGTACGCTGGTCCACAGGGCAGCGGCGTGCTGGGCTGCCTGCTGAGCACCGCGTCCCTCCGGGGGATATGCCGGTGCGAGCCGGGGAGCTGAGAGAGAAACGACCTGCTGCTCTCTGCAAGGAAGAAAAATGTGTCTTGCCTGCACTGACAGCTTGGCAGGATGGGCACAGGGAAATGTCATCATTCCACTTTAGCACCCATCATTCTTATTCGTATTCCTTGCTAAGCTCTCCCTCACCCCTCCCGGGGGGGGGAGGTGGGGGAAAGGAAGGCGGAGGAGACAAAGTCTGCAGTCAGTTATAGGGGGAGGAAAGGACAAACACTTGATGAAATAGTTAGATACTATTAAATATTATCTATAAACAGACGGATGAAAATTTAATCTGAGTAATTGACACATCCTGCCCCTGGGCTGTTCTTGGCACAACATCCTTCCTCATCATCCCCACCTGCCTAGCAGGTCCTTCTGCAGTTTAGAAAAGGGGGTAAATATTTTCTTAGCAATGTACATGCCCTGCAGTATCACCTTGCAGGTTTGTATTGCTGAATTGCATTGACAGAAAGCATCTGAGATTGGCAGCTTCCTCCTCTGCCAAGATGATCCATCACATCTTGGATACTGAATACTGACTATCAAGTCATATCTCCAATAGTGGAAGAGGTTCTCTGGCCCTTTACAGAGGCTGTACTTCTCAGTGTGCAGGCTGCAGCAACGACCAAGATGTTTTGGACCTTTAGCTGCTCTAGCTACTGGTAGAACTAGCTGCTTAGAAGAATTATTAATCTTTGAGTTCATGGTGGCCATCTCACATTTAAGCGCTTGTAAATGAGGCTACAAATGGGATCTGAACTTTGTCTCTGGTCTGAATACATAGGCTCCTATAATTACTTCCCCATTAATCACCTATATCAGGTGGGCTTCAGCACAGTGAAGAACAGCTAATTGGTGATCCTGTGGCAAACAAACTTAACAAGTGTCCTGATACTGTGGATACCCAGCAGGAGCATTGACTGAGGGAAGTTATGCTTCTGCCTTTCTGCCCAACCTCAGTCTCAGGATCAGAAAGACATTCCTATCAATCATATAACAGAACCAACTCTCTCCATATTTTTAGCATTTCTTGTCTGCATTGGTGCTGTTCAAACACATTATTTTGCAGTTTGAGCAGGAAAGCAAAAAGTGTATACAGTAAAACATGACAAGGGATACAGCTAACTGAACTTTTAACCTCATGAGCAACATAGGACATCTCATCCTGCTAAGTCACTTCCCATGGAAGCTTGATTTTCCCACTGGGAAGAGATGTTATATAGGGACCTATACAAATAATTATCATGTTCATGGGTAAAATAACAGGAAAATCCAACACTAAATGCTAACTCTGAAGGTTTTTGGTTAAATAAAAAAGTACTCAGTGTAAACAGAAATATTCCCTTTGACCCTGTTTGAAATGTTTTGCTTTGACGTAAACATTTTCAGCTCTTCTTAAAGGAATTTTCAAAAGAGCAACATCATTTAAATGATTTTTTAAAAGTTAGAAATTTCCAAAATTTTTTCCCCAGCTTTAACACAACAATTTCAGACCAGAATTTCTCAGATGTACTCTTTGGGAGAAATAAACCATTTATCAGCGGAAAAAAAAGAAAAAGCTAGAAAAAAAAACCCCGCCAGCTGAGAGAGTGAAAACCAGTTACCTGCAGAAAGTGGTTCCATGCTGGCTGCACTGCTCTGCTAGTTTAAAGAAATATTTTCTGAAAGAAACACTGAGATTAGGTCCAATAGAAAGTTAGCCTAATGAGTGTCTAGAAGGAATCAGACCCTATGGGAATGTTTAATCTTTCAAGTGTGCGCACTGAACTAGTTAGCCTGAGCAGGGTAATTAGGACAACATATCTCAATGGTTTGCATTTACCTTAATTCTCCTGTGTGCTTCATAGCTCCTTTCCATCCCGCAGCTTCTTTCTCAGGGTGTGTGTTCCTCAGCGGTACCTACCCAACAGAACCACAGGCCGCAGGGGCCCTGCTGGTGGAGCAGAGCTTTACCTGTAGCCCAAGTCGACTCTTCACCTGTGTCAGTCCCACACCGCTGCCAGCTGCCCCTTCAACACACATACCTGGCAAGAGGCATTTTGAACATATATAAATATATGTATAAACCCCCTGTGTAAAAGGTGTCAGAGCTCAGAGTAGCCTGTGGTGATGCAGGAAGGAAAAGAGCTCAAGTAATGGCTGATTTAGCTAATTCTCCCTACATCAAGTTTTGTCTGACTCAGATGCTGCTTCTAAATGGCAACAGTATTGAAGCCTTTGATTGCTTGTGAAGGACAGTAATTGCAATCTGAAGAGTACATAAATTAAGTATACTGAAGTTCATCTGCCAGTTCATCTAGGGACAATTTCAGTGCAGTAATTTTTCTTAAAGGAAAGGATTGTAAAGACATGGAAAATGAAGGAGTAAGCTTTGAAAGTTTTACTTCCAGTGTGTTTGCATCAGGTCTCTCCATGAATATGTAATCATGTAGTAGAAAATAAAAGATATTCAGCCCAGCCAGGGATATATTAGCCCCATATTTCATTGCTAAATAAAAGTTAGTAAGTACAGGGGTGGTAGAACTCGGGAAAACAAAAATACAGATCAGTGACACCAGTTCTCCTCTCTCATCTAGCAAATGTACTTTTTGAGGGGAGTTTGAAAATACCCTGATTAAAAATTTTAGGCAGAAATGCAATAAAAGGCACTTAAGGTAGCTCCCCTAGCTTGAGAGTACCTGAAGTTGTGTGCTAACTCTCAGACATTCCTTACATCAGCAGTTCAGAGTAATGCCTGCCTGCTATTTCAGAACGTAACTCATTTCTCTTTTCATTATTGAAGCCTAGAGTTACGATACTAGAAAAAAACCTTACATGAATAGGCAGAAGAAGTTACAATGGATTCACAGCAAGCACCAAATTTGTTCTTGCATCTAAACACACTCTACAAAGACTACAAAAACCTTTATTATGGCCCTGAACTGCATAAATAGCCTTAAGAGCCCTGACTAGCCACACCTGGCAACCACCCACATTCTTTGTCTCATAGGCTTAGAAGTTTCATTTCAGCCCAGGCTTGGACCTTTACTCCTAGTCTAAGTTACCTTGTAAGAGTATTGATCTTTAACTCAGCTATACTGATATATAGGTTTGGACTATGGGATGTTTTCCCAGCTTGACCTTGTATCTGCCTTGCTGCTGTGTATCTATGTAGTAATTGCTAGATTGTGGCTGATATTAGTAGCTTTCACCCAAACTAATTCTGACTATGACATGTGGGTGGTTTTCTTGGCTTGACCCTAGACTTGTTTTGTCTTCATGAATGTGCTTGATCTGGACTCTTGATTGAATGTGACTATCCTGTTGAAGTCCTTCTTCCTTACCTCACTCAGGTACTATGGGAACTACTTACCCTACTGTGCTGTTCCTCCTTTCCCCCTAGGGAGTAAATGGATATTGCTGATCATCCTATTCCTGAGCTAGGCTAAAGGGGTCCCAATGTGTCAGGCTTCTAAGAGAGACTTAAGCTACTGGGCTGTAAGCAATAAGACTTCGATGACTGGCTGATCTGAGGCAAGAGATTCCTGATGGTTTGAGATACCAACGTCAAGGTGTGTACCAGTTGTTGGAAGTCACTGCTGTCATGGTTATCTCTCTCTGCTTGTCCAAATCCAGAATGACAGTCTAGCACTAAGTGTCTACAAGGCTAGCAAATAGAAATCAGCTGACTAGCCAAGTGCTAGAGAAGCACCACTACCTGCCTTTTATTTGAATCTAAAAATAAATGCACTCATTAATTATCTGATGCCTGTTTGGAATGTGGAAAGACTCTTCTGTATCTCACAAGTGTTTACCATTGATTGTTAAGCACACATAATGAAGAAAGGTGATATGGCCTAGGGATTAGAAAATTTAAGAGGAGGGGGGAGGTATGGCCTCCAGCCTTAATGCCCACTGATTTCCCATGGTTAAAGCAAGATATTCAGTCCCAGATCCCATTCACCTCCATGCAGTGTTTTGAGACCTGGGATTGGCAAGTGCTATCTAGTTGCAGAGGATGATAATGATAACAAGTTACTGCAGCGAGGACACTCACTGAAGATATGATTCACCTGTTGGTGCCAAGGCTGATGGCTAGAGGCTATGAAACATGTCAGGTGCTTGAGACGGAAGACTGCGTGGGTCAGTGAAGTTGCTGAATCTGGGGGAGATTGAATGGATCTCTGTTTCTCCAGGCTGTACACACAGCATGTTGTCACCTACCAATTATTATATTACATATCCTTTTTTCCTCCTCCTCATCTTCTGTTTCCATATGCAGGCCAAGGACTTGTTGTAACTAGCTGATTCTTATATTTTCTTTACTCATCAGCAAGATGCATCTGGATCTAAGCCGAAGATCTAATCACCCTGGACTTTGGCACTATTGAAATCCAGAGACAGTTTATTTAGATTGCAACTTTGGTAGCAATCTATTCTCATTTGGTATAAAATGGACTTGATGGAAAAGGGTCCAAAGAAACAAGGAGGACCATGGTGTGCATTTTGAGATCAGTAACTGCAGCAGCATTGCCTCTGCAAGGCAAGCTAGAATAATTACATACACAGGAACTGCAGGAATTCTGCTGAAAGAGATTGGGCATAAATTGACAACTTTTCAAGTATCTAATGATCAGAAGGAATTTCAGTTTGATATGACCATTGCTTCTGGGCCAAGAGATTGCTGGTTAGAACTTCTTGATGATGATGTCATCTGGTTTTCCAGGTGAAAAGGGCCACTGGTATTTCAGCAGCCAGTAACTAGACATTTTATTGACAGCCTTTGGAGATACAGCAAGAAATGTGGAGACTGTGGAGAGAATTCCCATGTTCTCCTTTTAAGATGGCCTCTCTAGTACCAGGTAAAAACCTTTATTAAAAGCAAGAAATCTTCTATAAATCCAAAGATTCTAGGCTTCTCTAAGCCTTGTAGATAGTAAGACAAAACATGTTCCTATGTTGCACTTAATTGTGTACATTTTCTAAACTGTATTAGTCTTTGTGGTATCATCCTTATTACACCAAAGGTAACACCAGGAACAGAGATAACATGTCACCTTAAATCCTAGAAATTCTTTTGCTATTGCAGTATTCCCAAACATGTCTGCAAGCAAAGTTTCCTTTACTAATGAAGGCATAGGGCTACTGAGACAGAGTGGCTCCATATATTGCACCTCATTTGCCTTTCATAGGGTAAGGAGAAAAATTGCATATGGAATGGATAGTAGTTGTATGGACAGCCAATACTTATTTTAAGTGGTATCTAGATTATAGCTTTAATAATGAGGCAGACAGAAATCTTTTTACTTTTGCAATATCTACTGGAGACACCTCAAGGCAGATCAGAAATTTTGAATTAATTATTTCTGCTCCATAGAAGATCTAGTAGATATTTTCCGATCTGAAGCAGAATGACAATGACACTACAACTTGCCTCATAGCCAGATAAAAATCTGAGTAACATAATTAAGGCAAATACAAATAAATTGTTGCCAAATTGTGCTTGGTTTGAAATCTGTTTCACATCTGAGGGGCTACTCGGATGTTTGAGGACTAAGGCACATCACCTACAAGGGTGATCACACACTTGTTTAATCTTGCACAGATGCCAATGGGGAATCTAATAGAAATCCACAACTAGCTAAGGGACAGCTTCAAAGGTTATGAAACCTAACTATTCTTGGTAGTGGTAGATGCTAAAGCAAAAAGCAATGCCCCCGCATTTCAGGTTAGAAACTCAGATTGCAGCTTAGAAAACCTTTTTCATCAGAAGAGTGGTGCAGCACTGGGGCAGATACCCACAAAGCAGGTGAGATATCAGTCTTCAGAGGTGTTCAAGATGGCTAGATTAGTCTGGATTTGCTGTTAGCTTGCTCCAAACAGAAGGCTGGCCTAAGTAACCTCCAAAGGTAATTTTTGTGAGTCTTTCCAAAAACATGTTTTCTGATGCTATATCTCTTGGTTGAACAAAATGCTACTTTTTTCTCCAAACTTTGCCTTACTGTCACCTTCAGAAAAACTCTTTCCAGAAACTCTGTAAGAAATGAATTCTGATTTCCCCTGAACTTAATTTTCTGATTCCAACACAGAAAAGCATTTAAAGACTTAACTTAAACCATGAGAGACTATTCACATGCTTCACATCAAAATACACAGTTAAATGACCTGCTGGATCAGAATTTATTGGAGTAGTTCATGTTGCTTGGATTTTGCATTATGTAAGTAAAGCATAGAGCCTCAAGCTTCAAAGAAAGCTGCATGACTGCCGCAGTTAACTGTGCTGTCCAGCCCAGGTCTCTTATTCCAGTTGTGTTATCTACACAGGTATGTATCCAGTTGAGCTCGACATCAGTCTGCTCCCGCTGACATCCCCACTGACATCTTCCAGTAAAATCGGTCTGAATTTCTCTGAGATTCTTGGGGCAGGTGGGATGTGGAATCCTGGAGATGTTATTGATTTGTCCCTCATTCATCTGTTCCTCTATACCCCCAGACGCTCACTGCACCTTTGAGAACACTGACAGCAATATACCCTGTAGTCAGGAGCTGCAGGACCTCATGAATCCGCCACATTAAAATGTGGTAACCTGGGCAATCACTTATCTTAGCTGTCATCTATGGGCCTAGAAGAATGAGGTCCTTGATTCAGACAGGAGATACAGAAATGCATTATTTAAAACTTAAACGCTATCTCTGCAGAATGGATTTTTAAATTTAGTTTCTTTTTTTTTTTCTTTTAGTAGCAGGAACCAAAGAGCAGTGCATGCATATTTTAAATACTGGGGACTGAGGCTGGCATCCTCAGGAACATATCTCCTCCTGCTGTCTCAGGCAAAAATATCGTCATTTAGGCAGATCTGATTCAAAATGAAACTAGAGTGAAAACTGGAAGCTAGGTGAAAAATGAAGTGAGCTAAAAATTTCAGACATGCTCTTATTTTAACACTGACCCATTTTTCTTCTGTTTCAAATCTTTTTAAGCAGAGGAGGAGAAAATAATGAAATTAAAATAGACTTGCAATTATTGACTTCTGGACTTAGGTTTTGGAGGCCCAGGTAATATCTGTGGTTCTGCCATTGGCTGATAATGTAGCCTTGGGTATGTCACTTCAATTCTCAATCTCACTGTTTCCAGCCTGTGAAATGGGGATTGTAATATTGATCTCTCTGATAAACTTTTCAAGATGTATGGAAGAAAAATACCCAATAAAATGGGTTTAATAGAAATAATATTATTTACTAAGCAAAAATGTGACCTGAAAATTTCTTCCTGTAAGTCTTTTTGGATCAAAATGTAACAGAAAATTGTGAAAAGCATTTTTGCTTTTTAAATAATGATGTTGGCATTTCCATGGGTGGGTGGAGGAGAGATTTAGGGACCATAGTCTTTTAAAATCATTATTCAGTTTAAAGCAGATATAATCCTAATAAAAGTGATCTAAATTTTGATAATCAGCATCTTGCTTAAAATGATACTTGTTTCTCAGAAGTTGACAAATACTTCTTCCCTCTCACTACCCCAGTATTAATATATGGAACATACTTATTTGGACTATCCAACTGTGTATTTATACAAATGTCTGCTCAGAGACAATCTCCTATGAAAGCTGTCCGCTCATAGCAGCTGCAATGTAATGAGTCTGCATAGAAACTTCATTTGAAAATCATATATTTGTAACATAAAAATCTCCCATGGTTCTAAATCCTTAGCAAGATAGTTCCTAAGTGTGTGTTCCTAGAGGTAATTTACAGCCTGGGAGAAAAACATGTACCAAAAAGCTCTATATTACTGGATTACAGAGACAGAACCAAACTGTTAATTAGAGTTGTATGAATAGGAATGTTTTGTTTGTATGTTTACAACCAATCAAATAACCCTCTACAAATTATTAACTTCCCACAAATTACACTTATTTCAGAATAATCTGTTTCATATAGTCATAAAATAGTTTGGGTTGGAAGTGACCTTCAGAGGTTATCTAGTGCAACCCTTCTACAATGAGCAGGGACATCTTGAACTGGATCAGGTTGCCTAGGACCACATCCAGCCTGGCCTTGAACATCTCCAGGGATGGCACATCTACCACCTCTCTGGGCAACTTTATTCAGCCTTGCTCATCTTTTTGTTCAATGTTTAAATGAAAAATGCTTTTTCAAAACAAAACATCAACTAGTTTAATTTTAGAAGTATTGAAAAATCCTCTTCTATTAAATATCCCTTATTTTTTTTCTTTGCCAAAGCTGACCCATTTCACAAGCAATTTGCTTTCCCCTAAAAGTCCATTCTTCATTCACAATCTTTTATCTCATCTGCTACATGCTGACATCTTTGTGGTCTGTACACCGAGTAAGAGGGTCAAAGTAGACTACTGTTTTCTAAGTGGCTTCTCTGCTGGGTGCCCAGGTGAAACCTGTCCATTCCAGAGACTGGTGGGAACCTTCAAGTATCATCCTATAAATGCTCAAATTGCTGAAAGTAAATAAACAGGAAAGTAAGTCGTTGTCTTTTGTGCTACGATACTCTCCTGTCTCATTTAAGATGGACTGAGGAAAAGAAACAGAAGCTGCTAACCATGACAGTGAACTGCATACCAGCAGCTGTGTAGGATTTCTGCTGCCTCATGTAACAGCAGACCTTGACAGCCCTTCTGTCGTACTGCCACCTGGTGACGTCCGGGGAGGAAGGTGCCAACACAGAAAATGGTCTGAATTAAGACAGCCGGTGTTACCGCTGAGATCCCAAAACCAGGTAATGTCTGGAGCTCGGGCAGAGGCTAAAAGGCTGTAAGATGTTGTTTTGTATTTTGTGGTCCGTATGGAAAAAACAGGTGCGTGGGAAAGGAATTGGTCTGAGCATCTCTGCCGGGAATGCCTATACTTTGCAAAGGCAGGCTGTTTGAATCTTTCATCTTTATTCTCATATCATTTGAGCAACAAAATTTGAAGTAGAAATAGAAAATAAAAGTTTAAAGGAAATTAAAAAGGTTAATAACTTAAATATAAGTAAAATACCTTTAGAGCCTGGCATGTCTACATTATTTAGTCGTACACTTGTCATCTGTCTATTTTGGATGCCTTTTAAGATGGCTCCGATCTCTGAGCTATTTCTACAATTGTGCAGAATAAAACACAAACCATGGGACTGACTTCGGCAATTCTTTTTTTCCATTGGTAACTTTGCCAATGGTGTGAACACAGGTTCTGGTATTAATTTGTTGTTACATAGTTGACATGAAGGGGGCAAACCTTGCAGATTACATTCTGAACGTATGTTGTTCCCAAACTTTTACAAGGTAGACTTCTGCTTCATCCAAGTTAGAGGCATCTTGCACATCCCTCTAAGCATGGTATAGTGACCAATACACTGCGCTACAAAATAATTATTTAAGTTTCACCTCATGACTGCTGTCTGGTTTTTAGATAGCTTAACAACTCTTACTACTGAATAAGCCTTCTTAGACCTCCATATGAAGCCTTCTGTTCACATTTCCCTGCCTACAGGCAGGAAATTCTTACACACAGAGACAGCCCTAGAGATGCTCTATCTGAATTGGTATCTTAACATGCAGCTTTGCAGAAGGAATTTGCCCGTTTGTCAGCTCTGAACCACTGTTTTCTGGCCTTGGAAAAGTATTACAGCTAAAAGGACTCCTATCTGAGCCTGTTGCACTTCCCTGTTGTGGTAAGCCCCTCTGCAAGGTAACTACAGCTTTCTTTTACCAGTTCCTCCTTTACTTCATGTGGTAGCAGCCTCTGCTTCAAATGAGAAAGCCATGCTTTCAAGTTCCACTGAATACACTGAGCTTGCAGAAGATCACACAGCCAATGACCAGCTTCTTGTTGCTCTATTTTGCTTCTTTAACAAAGTTTTTCTGCGTGTTTAGAGCTAGGGTTTAATTTCAAGTCTAACACTACCTCTCCGCTAAGCATCAGTAGCAATTTCGCGTATCCCTATAGGTCAAGTTTCTAACACAAAAGAAAACACTAATATAGAATCTGGCTATAAGTTAAGCAGAGATTAAGGTGTTTTTTCTTATTATTTGCCAGCCTAGAACAGTCATCTGAACACCTTAAAAGCAGTCCTTTCCTAGGAAAAAAAGGAACCCCACTCCCCAGGGAAACCACTTGGCTTCAAGAAGTTTTTTTAAACCAGAGCATACCAAGTAGCAAAACTACTGGTTTCATTAGTTTGTCCCCATTCCTTCTGTCCAGAATTTTGTATGGCAAAAGCTAGCAACCAAATTAAATTGGAGTACATTAGTTCTATAAATAAGGAATTAAAGAGATGGGAAGAATACATGAGTATAGTTTTAGAGCTACAAGAATACTTGTAGAACTGCTAGACTCATCTATGAATGAGGTGTAACAGCCAATTAAGCATGCTTATTAGCTATTTGAAGGTACCTGAGTAGTTGTCACTGTGGGAAAGCAGCCTTTCTGGGTATGTGCAGCGACTCTTGGAGTACAGCTTATAGGAGAGCAAGGTCACAGGAGCAGGCATTTATAAATAGACTTGGGAGCTGTGAAAAGAAAAATAATAGTAGTTAGTAGGGGACACATCAGAGATGGAAAAATGTCTGCTCTCATACTTGAGTTGCAAGGATTTTGCTTAATTTATTTAGCCCTAATTTCAGGCTCCCTATTTCCTCTAAAACAACGATGAGAGTTGCTGTAGCTGTGCAAGCTCCACAACACCCTTGCAGAGGGTTAAGAGGTGCGTTAAACAGGAAGTAGCACCAGTTTCTCAGACTTAAGAAAATGGTGCTTGCAGGGGTTTTGGTCCTGCTTTTGCAGAGAGAGTAAGAAGAGTAAATCTTCTAAGAAAACAGCTCTTGGTTGATATGTACTTACGTAATTATATTTTTAGTCTGAGGCTGTGTCCAAGAGTGGTATTTTCTGATAAATACTATTGTGTTAAAGTCTAGCTTTCTGTTTTGTAAATATTCATAAAAAGTTTCCTGTATCATGACTCTTCCATTTGATAACTTTTGAGCTGATCATGAAAACAGTGAATTTCTATATATCCTGTAGTACAAAGTTAATCTGAGGTGCAGGAGAGGGGAAAAATGGTATGCCATTAGATTTTGCCTTTCAACTTCCTCAATCTCCTTAGATTACAATGCCTTCCAGTGGGGAGATCATGTGTTCAGTCAAGCTGCCTTAAAACTTTCCTGCACAACATTTTTGCTAGTCAGTAGGTGGCATTTAATCAAAATAGCAGCTTCCCAGAAGAACTTTCATATTTGATACTTTTTTTCTTCTGGGGAAAAAAAATCCATTCATTTGATCAAGATGTTTGGGCCTGACAGTTTGAAACCAAGAGTGTTTTCACTTTTGTTACAAGCCTATTTTTAAGCGTGGTATATTTTTTCTATTGTCTTTAAAAGCTGATACTGTTTTACTAACTGTGGAGTAATTTTGGTAGCATTTAGTTATGCACAGAATTTAGAAAAATGTAGTTCATTTCCCCTCCTTCCCCCGCCCAACTAATTTTAAAGGAACCAAAAAAGATGAGCAAAGGGGGGGGTGTCAAGCAGCAGACTTCCGCTTGTTGTGTAAGCATTCATAGGAAACTACTTCAGGATTGCATAGATTGAAAAAGGCTGAAAATCACTGCTCCAGCCTGACCTTTAAGATGCAGGGTATTGGATATACTTTGGTTCGTTCCTGTTTAAACAACAAAAGCATTGGAAAAAATCCCATTTTAATTTACAGATTTTTATATTTTTATGGATATAGGGAATTTGTTCTATTTCCAATGAAATGTTCCGAAATAGCAGAATTTCATGTAACAGAATTATTCTTAACATGTAACACTGCTACTGCTGATTAAACCTTATCAATGCCATGGAAGCCTAGATGCCTGGAGACAAAGGATGGGTTGCAGACTGCCTGGCCTTGCTCAGGAGGAAATGCCAGGCGAAGAAAACGAATCCCTTTCCAGAGACAACTTAGGAACTTGAGTCCAGCACTCTGCATTACCTTGTCTTTTAACAGCCTGTCAGTCATGCTGCCAGAGTAGTCGGTCATGTAACTAGACCTCCTGATCCAGACTAAGAGTGCTCAAGTCCAAGGGGTGATGGCAAGCCATAGGCAGAGAAACGCTGCCTTGCATATATGCTGTACGTCTTTACTGGCTACCAGTCTCATGGTTTCATCAGCATGACCTCTATTTAATTTAAAGCTGAAATTTAGTTATCTGTGCAGGTGTACAAATATGCAAGTTACCTTACAATCTGAGTAATGTGGTCATGCCTAGCAGTACTGGCAGAAGCTGGCTTTTACTGC
>JANHGB010045119.1:0-14373 GCA_026283785.1 Coracopsis vasa | reverse complement strand
GATTTAGGGAGTTTTAAGGTCTCTATATACAGGAGAGTTCCCCTAGCTTGTTGGCCAGCTTGTTAACACTCCAAAGCCATGGTCTCACCTATAACCCTTTTCAAGGACTTTCTCCTTCAGCCTGGTTTGAAGATCTTTCTGTAGAAGTGATGCTGTAGCACTTTCTCCTCAGATTAATTACCAAGTGATGCTCTTCAGAAAGTCATCCAAGCCTCTTAAAAATTATTGCAACAGCTCTCAAGGCTAAAAGGACAATTGCATGGTGAGTTCTTACTGCCTGAATAATGTAGTCTGGAGACTTTCACTCCCTTATGTCCAATGAGCCTAGTAACTTGGCCCCAGCTGAAACATATCATGCAGGAAAGCATCCAGATCCCATCGCTAGGTGTCAAGGGAAGAAGAATGTATCACTTTGCTTGGTGATTAGGCCTTTCCACTGTTAAAAATTTATAGCTTATTTTCTTTTATGAATTTATGGCTTTATATTTATAAATACAGATTTATAGCTTACAGGGTAGATTTGTCAAGGTTCAGTTTCTGGCTTTTGATTCTTGCTATGCTTGCTCTACTAGAATAAAAAGGTTTTGGGAGGCTGTTGTTCCGCCCAGTGAAGGTACTTACATACTCTGTAATCACCTCATCCCTTCATTTTTATTTCTTTTTAGAAAACTACCAGAATGGAACATCTTCAGTTTCTCATTATAAGCTGTTTTCTTTCTCAAATACTCTTGCACCTCACGTTTTTCAATGTGGTGATTTCATCGGAAGCTAGATATAGATTTTTATGCTAATCCCACATGCAACTTTAGGTCTTTAAGGTTTGTATTAAACTGGACCAAAAGCACACTGGATTTTTACATGCACTTGGGCTTTCTACATGCTCTACTAGTAAATGCTGATGACATAAGAAATGGTTTATACCCACCACGATGTTCAAGACAGCCACTGTCATGGCAGGCTTCTTTTGGTCCACCTTGTAATTGATGTCTCTTGTCTATGAGGCTCTTGAAAGAAACTCTGGCCCAGAGGTATTGCTGATGCAGTGTGGTATTTCAGCCCACAAGGAATAATTAAGACAAGAAAACATTCCCACAAGGAGTAATAAAGACATGAAAACCGTTTGATGCTGAACACAGCAAGGTAAGTTTTGCCTTGGAAAAAGTTGTTGAGGTGGATTTTTCCTCAGCCCTCCAAAATTTATTAGTTATATATTTACAGGGAGAAAACCTTTACTTTTACAATGATCTCATCTACTTGGAACACTCTGTTCATGATGTGCTATAAATGAGGGAAGGGAAATAGGAAAATGTCACCATGGGAGCTTGACCACCCTTTGTCATAAGCATTGTGATAGGCTGTGATAGGCTGCAAAGCGACCACTGCAGGACACAGACCCCGGTTGGTACCTGGATGCACTGTCAGCATCTCCTTGCTGGGGCAGGAAAGCAGGAAGATGTGCTCTGAAAGCCGTGCTGGGCATCAGGGCCCAGGCTGCTGGGGGCAGAGGCATCGAGGGCAAAGCTTCCTCCTCTCGTGGAAAGACTGGTGAGAAGTGGTCATTAGGCAGGTGTGGGTGACATCCCAGTGTAAGGACCAGACCCGCACGCTGATCTCATCACTCCTTCACAAGGAATGTCATGGACCGGCTGCTGGGTGGGTGAATTGCTTCTTACATGTCCCCTTCCTGCAGCTCTTGGACTAGGACACACTGGTCAGAGTGAGATCTGAGCCTAGTGCTTACTCCTCGGTGGCATCCTTTGCTTGGAAAGGCGGGAGTTTACGATCAGCTAGGCAGTAGGAGTGATGCTTGTTTCACACAGCTCAGCTCTGCTGGTGCTGTCGGTCTATGCCTCTTATTACCACAAGATGGTATCTTAAGCGATAGTTTCCTCTCACTCGTTCTGTGAAGCTCAATTGAATATTCTGGCTGCTGAGTTTCTGTGTTCACAGAACCCGCACTTTTATCACAGATAACACAGTGCAAGCTTGCTGGGGCAGGCTGCCTGCTACCCAGTACAGTAGATTCCGACAAACAGAGCCAAAGGATTGACTGATGTATCATGTCCAGCATCCATGCAAGTGTTCATCCTCCCTCCTTTCCTGCTAACAATCCTGGGTGCTCTGCAACCCCTCTTACAAGTCAAAATTTCAGTGTAGCTTGAAACAGATGCTTGATGTGATGCATCTATTTCAAGAAAAGATCTCTTGTTCTTCCTCTAAAGATTGCTCAAGTGGGAGTGATGCCATGTGTAGCTGTGATGCTAAGTTTCTCCCTTCCCTTGTCCCCCCAGCACTCCTGCAGCGAGTGGTGGAAGAAGAAGTAATAAAGGTCAAGTGTATGAATCCCATTCGTTAGTCACTTCGGAGTGGAAAAATAAACCTATCTGTATAAAGATCAGTGCAATAACCCCACAATAATTGTGGGGCTTACATTTACATCACAGAACATTGTACTGGGACATCACGTTATTCAGTGCTGTGTTTTGTACTTGGTTGCTGCGAGCCATCTCACTGAAAACAGGATGTTGCCAATTGCATTTGGAGCAGAGCAGTCAATAGGAGAAATTGCCTGTTCTGTCTGGAGAATGAAAATATGTGTCTGTATCAGATTGAAGTTAAAAAACATTTGCTTTCCAAACAGCAAGTTGCCCTTCCTTTAGTATCTGTAGCAGTGCTCAGGGCAAGCTTAATGCAGCAGTGGCCACCCTTGATCATTTCATGAGGCTGGAGAAAAAGAAGTTTCTACTGCAGGGGTAAAATACGGATGTGAGCAGAGCATTTTTCTGATGCAGCTGACAAGCAGCTGGCACTGAACATACCCTGCTCAGAGGGAACATCTCCAGGGCTATGCACCGTGCTCTGCAAAGGAGTTGATGTTTTCCTCATAGACTTCTGCTTTATTAAGGAATAGCAGAAGCAGGAACTGGAGGAAATCAGAGGCAGTATATAGAAAGGTTTACTTAGACTGCACACCTGGAAAAGCAGCATCTGTGTATTATTAAAGCTAATAAAGAAATCGATGGAACAATGTCTCCTGAATGTGGCAGTAAATTTTCCCCTGTTGTCATTGAACTCATCGAAGTCTGCTTCAGAGGAAAGCCATTAATCCACAAGCTGATGACTGGTGGCTATGCAAAGATTTGTGGGAGTTTTTTCCTGGTGGAAATTTCCACTTCAGTTGAAGTATATCTAAAGAGAACCTGAAAAGCTAACTTTGCTGTGATACAAGTCGGATTACAGCGTCTGAGGTTACAGAAGCTTGGCATAAGGCTTTAGCAGACTATAGCATTAGTTTGATAGGAATGGTTGCTCAAGTAACACTGGTTCTAAGATTTGATCACACTTACACCAATAATGTATGGGTTCTTTGAAATGATTTGCTTGGCTAAAGTTTAAACATTTATAACTGTGTCCATACAGATCTAAGAGGACACTGTCAGGGAAATCCCTTAATGTAAACATAAATGAGTGTAGAAATAACTCACAAAGCACCTCAAGTAATAACGGGATATGTACCCAAATAAAGGACAAGATGAGCCATATGAAGTATGGGCAAAATAGAATGCAAGAGCATGCAACAGATGGCATCTTCAGAGATTCTGTCTCTGAGGGTACTGATGATCTTTACTTATTTTGCTATGCACGAATCATTGCACAAAGGACTATTTGTGGTCTGCACCACTCTTCTATTTTAGTATCATATTCCTTGTTCCTCATTTCTTGCTCAATAACAAATCTTCAGATAAAAGAGACTGGTGCCGTATGTTGATAGCACTGTGTTTCAACACACTGCAATCTCTTTCTGATACAGCCACAGCAGGTCTGGTGGTGAAAGTTCATCAGATAACTACATTAAAAAACTTCATAGCAAGTACTTTGGTGATTTTCTATTCATTTATATTCTATTCTACTCAACCAGCATAGTAAACGTGAACCAATTACTCCCATCCATGTA
The DNA here is from genome assembly GCA_026283785.1 of Coracopsis vasa. Lineage (NCBI taxonomy): Eukaryota > Metazoa > Chordata > Aves > Psittaciformes > Psittacidae > Coracopsis > Coracopsis vasa. The sequence goes on along the minus strand of JANHGB010045119.1, from coordinate 10,418 downwards.
GATAAGAAAGGTGTTTTTTTCTGATCCAATGGCATTTTACATTTGATCTGTACTAGAAAGAGGTAACAGCACAAAGTAAAGGGCTTTTGTAAATGTGGGACAGGAAGGGACCTCCTATATCTTCAATTCAGGTACCTGAAAATGTAGGCAAGCACACAACCTCATCCGCATGTGAACCGGCACCAACAGATGAATGTTTCCTTTCCAAAGCCTGCAGAACGCCTATGGCTTTGGACAGAGAGAAGCCAACTCCCAGAGCTACGAGATGAAAGCTAAAAATAGCCCATTAAGGATTAATTTTAGGATTTTAAAATAAAGCTAATTAACATGTGGAGGAAAGGCACATGGTCTCCAGGAAGGAGCACACACAGAGTATACGAGGGAAGGAAGTGGGGCGGATGCAATGCAGGCAGAGTGCCAAAGGAGAAACAAGAGGATATTTGAGGATATTCGCTATGTATCCTTGGATAGAGGACATGCAAAAAAGGTGTGTTTCAGAAGAGGCAGAAGTAGAGGGATGAAGCACTTAACTTGAAAAGGCAGAGATAATGCAGTGCAACCACAAAGGATCCGATTTGAAGAGCAGTGAGGATAGCCTTCGGCATTGGCCAAAATGTTATATAGAAGGAGAGAGAGCTTGGTAATACTAGACCAGGAAGCAAGGTTTTATGCATCAGGGCTCAGTGGCAGAAATGGAATGTCATTGATAGACACAGCAAACATGCTTTGCTACAAGAGGTGAATTTCAGCAAGGTGGCTTAAGGGCTGAGCACACCATGGGAAGATCAATGGATGCAAAAGACACTGCATTGCCAGTGGCACTGTGGTAGGACACTGGGTGCATCATGAACATGCAGCTCTTGGGTAGAAAGCTGAAGGCATAACTGGATCTGGAGATGGATGGCACACAAGGAGGGCAGGCACCCATAACCTGGTGTTATGGGCTGCACTGAATTACAGCACTTCCGAAGCAATCTTCTCTTATGGAGTAACTCTGAAGGAGCTCATGCATCCTGAGGCAGAAGCACCCTGGGAAGTCTGAGCATCACCAAAAGGGTGATAGGTGAGGCCCTTAGTGACGTGGGTTAGTGGTGGACTTGGCAGTGCTGGGGAACAGTTGGACTTGATGATCTTAAAGGTCTTTTCCAACCAAGATGACTCTTTGATCAGATAGAAAGCACCAAAACAGGACAGGATGGCAGTCGTGGCATGCCATGGAAACAAGGCACTGCATATGAACAGTATGGCTGATGTCAGGCAGTAAGCATTATCTACAGCTAATGTGAATCAGAAAGCAAATCAGGTTATTCACTTGCTGCATTGCAAAATGGAGAGCTATAGCAGCAAAAGGTGCAAGGGAGAAAATAGGCTCATCCAAAGCCATTTCCTCATAGCAATTTCCCTGTGAAGAACATTAAACAACTACAAACTTCTTCCTTTCCACAGAAGGCAGAGGAATGGATGGACAGAATTAATTGCCCAATTCACCACTGGGCTACTTAATATCAAGAAAAGCTGGGGGTTTAACCAGGTGTCTTATGAGAATTAAATTCACTTAGTAACATCTTTTCTGCCTGCCCCATTTAGAATCTTTGAACTTCTTAGCCACTTTCACACAAACATAACAGAAAGGTAGATCTGTTTGTGAGAATTGGTGGCTTTCACAACAGCATATAGAAAGAACCTCAACTTGCTGTTGAGAGAAATCTGAGTAGTACAGCAACCTCTTAAAAGCAAACTAGGGTACATGGGTTTAATTTTGCAATAGGGAGACATGATACGTGTTTGACAAAGTCCCTAGGAGAGTTGCAGAGGAAAGAAAAGCTGCAGCACCGTCAAGCCTATGAAACCAGGTCAGCTTCACAGCCCAGTGCTGCAGGAGGCTGCTATTGGAGGCAAAGGACACAAATGGCACCTTTTTCACTTAAAGACATTCTTTATTCAATCTTTTTTATATACAATATTATTTTTAATCTGTAAAAAGTACATATGCAGGATTCCAGGTCAGAGGCAGAAGGTTTCCACATCAGAAGGCAGACTTTTGCCCTTTCATTATTTTGGAGGAAAAATAATCTGTCCATTTTAGACAAAGCAAGAATAAAGGCATAATTCAAATCCAACCTCCACCAAGCGATTAGGATTAAAGGCAACAATTCACCATAAGAAGACAGGCTGTCTCCTTTGACTTTGATGGTTCCCAACTTTCCTGGGCAATTCCAGAGCAGTTTGTTAGAAGGGGCTGACAGCCAAAGCAGCAAGTGCTTATCATCTCTACTACAGTTGTATGCACATAACCTGCAAAAGAGCTTGGGTCTCCTCTTTGGATGGCAACTCAAACTCTTGAATCAGAAGACTGTTTCTCAATATTCAAGGAGTGGAAAAGGGATGTCTTATCAGGATGAACAGATCTCCAAACTACAGTGTGGATCAAGAGCTTGCTTTCATATTGCTCTGGTAACAAGAAGCCTGTTTCTTATTTGTCCCCTTAAAAACATGGACATAAAAGACAGCCCAGCAGGGCTTTGCTTACATGTAAATTAGCATAGGGTAGATCATTAACCTTAAAGGATGGTATTATAGGGAGTTTGTATTCTCGCTTTTCAGAACCCAGACACTCAACATCCAAATCTTGTAAAACACTGGGTGGGAATATGTCAGTGACTGGGAGGTAGAAGACAGTGATCCACAAATTTGAATTAGGGAGATAAGCCTCAGAGCTGTGACTGGCACAGGGAACTACCACTTTTTCCCTTTATTCCAGGGTACTTACTATTTTTCATACTTTTCTTAAATATTCCATCTTTAAGGACTACATTGTGCAGCAAAATGAACATCCCACATATTCAGGATGTTTTGTTTTGCTGAGAGGACAAAGCTAAGAAGCTGACTTCTTGACTGCAGGACACACAGCTCCAGGGTGGTCAGTGGAAGCTGCAGAAATCTGGCTTCTTTGAAAACTCAAGCTCAAGTGTTAGGAAAAAGTTTACTGCAGATCCTGACAACAGGCAAGCTTAAGGCTTGGATTAGGAAAAGAACTGAACATCCTTGTTTTGACTGCATGCAAACAGGAAATAGACAATTCTGGGATTTCCAGGCTCTTGCCCAAATCCAGTGTGCCAAAAACGTACATTATTTTCTGTTTTTTATTTCATCCTGTAAGGGGAGAGGGTACTGTAGAAATTGGTAAAATGAGACAGCTACCTAAAGAAAAGGAGGATTGTTTTGTTAGAGAATACAGTGCAAGACTTGGAAACAACTAGGACTAAAAAGTCATTTTGTGCTTAAATTTACACTCTATCTTCATGAAAGTAAGCCAGCAGCAACAGAATGAAATGGCAATATTCTACTGTACCCAGAGGTGAAATAGTCTGAGCTTTGGGTTGTAACACCATTCTGCGCATCAGAACCTACTTCTCTGAGAAGGACTCAGGACAAGGACATGTCAGAGGTTTCAATATCCATAGTGCTTGGTTATTATGCACACACCTCGCCCAGAACCCGTTACCTTGAAACTCAGCTTGCTCTAGGGAAATCTCAGGATGAGATCCATGCATGACACAGTATTCAGTCCTTAAAATTCATTATTTTTGATAGACTGTGCACATCAGTAGCTCCTGGAGGAAAAGGGTAGTTTGTGTTTTAAAAAGTGATAGACATTGCCACAAAAAGTGACAGCCATTGGGGTAACTGGAAAATGGGAAACAAATGCTCTTTATTTGGTACCTGCTGCTTGTCTACACAAAGAAGAAATAGCAGTGCTGTATGTCTGCTTTGAGAAAAATACCATCCCATAACATGAAATGGCTTAGGTCCTCAATGCAAGCATTCTTGTGGCGATGAGTCAAACCCATTGGGATTCATGGAGGAACTAATTTGAAGGGTTGCTCTTTAATTCATGACAGGGGCTAGAGGAGCAGCAATAAGAAGCTTGCTGTTTCTGGGACTCCAGAATTCTGTCCTTGCCCTTCCTCTGAACAGACTGGCAGCCATTCTACATGTGCATCCATCAGGAGATGTATGGGAATGGGTGTTATGGGGTGGAAAGTGCTTTTTTTTTTTTTTTTGGTATTTATTTTTTTAAACAGAAGAATCTGCTTTTCCTCTTTCTCCCTTGTACCTGGAGAAGTTGAGGAGAACAAGGAAATCAAGTTTTAAACAAGTAACGGTTCTCATGGGATGGGAAAAATACTCAATTTGAAAACACAACCTATCTGAACTTTGGGAAATGGAAAATGACCAGCTCTTCAGTAAGCCACTGACTACCAATTAGAAAAATAAGTTAATGTGGGACTAGTAAGAAGAATCCATTTATTAAGTGACTTCTGATTTTAGATAAACAATTACTTGATTCAGTATTATTTACTATATCAATTCCTTTCTCGGTTCTTCAATTATTTTTAAGCTACTGCTTCAACTCCGAGTAACTAAGCAACTGGTATTAAGGTAAAAACATGGAGACTGGAGTTTTTTCCAAGCTCTGTGTCTTCCTCCTCTGAAAATAAAGTGTTTGGAAAAAAGCATCTGATAACATTTTTTTCTTAGATCATGATTTCTATGTCTATGTTGGTGTCAGAGATGAGTGAAGGAAAATTTTATGGGGGACACTCTACTATAATGTACAGTCAGACATGATAGAAAAGCTTTTCTATATAAAACTTCATATAAAAACATCTTTTGAAGGGAACAAAGAGCACTCACTCCCTTTCTATCTGATGCTGTACTGCTGCAGCTCACTGAAGAGTTCTACCATTCACCTCAGTATGAAAACACAATCAAGATATTTTAAAGACTCAACCTGGGCGCTAAATAGGAGGGAAAGGAGCATCTCACAGCTCCTTTTCAGCAAAGAGGTCAGTCACCACGGCAAAAGGATTTGGGAGCTATAAAGGGCAATAGAAAGAATAATTTGAGCTGCAAGTATTCAGGAAAAACAGTTTAAAAGAAAAAAAAAAAAAAGAGAGATTGAGATGTACCTGAAGAGACTAAAATTTCTTTTAGCAACTGAGTGAAGACTGAAGCAGACTCCATGTAAGTGATGCACAGCACAGCGCAGGAGCTCTTGGAAAAAAAACCCCATGCAGGTAGCAGCATCTCATTTCTCAGAAACTAATGGAAAAAGAGACTTTAGTTTCTTTTTCGACCCCTATGTCAGAGATGTTTCCAAAGAAGATCACACTGATTTGGTACCGGAGCACCCAGAAGAAAAGGAGTTTTCTAAATTAAATCAAAGGCAGCTTTGGGCTTCTGCACAAACCTGCAAAGAAGGTTTCGTCAATAGTAACCGAGGAAATTTAACTTTAAGGAAAAATCTAGTTTGTTTAGAAAAATATAAAACAAACTCCTGCTCCTTAGCTCAAGGGGAGAGAGCACTTTTAAGTGCCATCCATTGTATCCACCTATAGAAATCATGAGAGACAGTTTTTCTCATTTTGTCATCTCTGATTTTTAGCTAAAAGAACTGGGACTATTTCCATGTGACATGATTTCTGAGGAAAGGAAGCTCAGGTTTCTTCCTACCCCTGCGACTCACTCCAGATTCTGACTGTAGCTTGCCAAATGAACAAAGCCCATGTTGCTGACAGAGAGCTACAAAGCAAATGCTTACTAAATGGGCTTTTTTGGATGTAAGCATACAATGCAGATCTTTCAGCATTATTGTGAAAAGGGGAAAATGAGGAGGCAATAGTTTTTATAGTTTAAAGTTTAGTTTTAATAGCTTAGTGGCCCTGAGAATGGCTGCCAGTCTGGACAAACAGATGCTCCTTAGGAAATTCAGAGAGGTACAGAAAGCAATTCAAATCCTGCTGCTGCTGGTGCAATGATGTTGCTTTTGTTGTTGCTTTGTTCATGCCATCCTCAAACAAATAAAAAAATAAAAAAGAAAAAGAAAATCTAGGTATTTGGAAGCCACCTGATCTGAAGAGGTGACTGATGTGTGTTCCTTGCTCAGAACAGCAGCAGCAGCAAGGTCCTCTCCCTAGACAGGAAAGACTCTTCTTCCTTATGCTGCTGTGCTTCTATTAAACAACAGATTCCATGTCTTGCTAAGGTTCAAAGCGCATGAAGTCTCTGTCCTGCAAATACCACACTAATGTGTTTTGGTCATGTATAAAACAGAAATTTTAACTTATCTATATGTTGAAGAGCTTCATTTCTCACGCTGGTACGTGCTTGACTCAGAGGTCTAGTTTTATCAAGCGTCTGTCTCCTCTCCTGCTTTAAAGTCTCAAGTGGTCCATGTAAACAAAACAGAGCTGAAAACAGTCTCTCTTTCTCTTCATAGAGCTGTTTTTATCGATATGTAGGGTTTCCTGATAGTGTGGTGTTGGCTAAATGTAAAACAGGCAGAGGATGAGCTTCTGTGTTAAAAACCCAGTTGTCTAATGGTAGAAGGTCATCATTGGAGAACAGCAGATACAAATACCTAGACATTAAGAAAGGAAAAACAGTGGGTATTAAAGCAGAGCAATAGACAGGCAGGGGCAACACAGCAGCTTCAGGCCCCACCAGTCAGCAGCTAAAGCTATAAACAAGTTACTTGCTTTCAATCTTTGTATAGCACCTACATAACCTTCTTCATTATAATGATCTGAAGAGTCATTTTGATCATGATCAAGCCCTTCAATGAAAAGTTGTTATAAAGGCAGCATTTTAATCTTTCCAAGTAATTTCTGTTTTTCAAGACTCCTTTTGAAGGCTTGCAATGTAAAACAAACATCAAGACACCAAGCACAAGGATTTGGGGGACAGGGGAGTTGGCAAAAAAGTCTTCTTAATAGAGTAAACCCACGTAGAAACAATTTAATTCAAATCAAAGATTTCAAGGAAGCACAAGAGAAGCAAGGTATCTGACTTGTCAATGCCACGCTGGAAGCTGGTTCAGCTTCTGGTGGGAGGAAATGGGCCAATATATTGTGCAGAGGGGATTCATAAACATTGTACATTATAAAGCAATGCAGAGTAAATGAAGCATGGAACAAGATTAAGGTTTCTGGACATACATGGATGAAGAGTATTTCTTGGTTCTTTTTTCTTAATACACCCTTTTGATGTGGCTGTTCTATACTTTGCAGAAGATATTGGTGGAAGAGATCTTTGTCAAGGCTTCCAAAAAGGACATTTATTTGTCCTGTTGCAGAAAACCTGACTGTGCAAGTGTAACATCATGGGTGCACAGGATTTCTCAGCTCCCACTGTAGCTTGCTTTCCTGCCATCCAGAAAATGACAGGTCTTGAAGCATGTGACCAGGAAAGAGTGTCATTCCCATTAGTGGGCTCTGTCATGTTCAGAATGTGCACACATGTAGTTCTGCCTTCGCTCTGCTGAGGCTGCCCTTACTTTGCTTTCTCTCAATCAGGGGCTGATAGTGTCTACTGTCTCCAGTCATGTGTCACTGCTTGATCATTCTCCCCTGGCCTTTATTTACCAGTTGTATCTGCAGAGCAACCCAGTGAGCGAAGCTCTACTTCTCCTTCCCTTCCTCCCCAGTTAACTGCTTAGAGATGAAAATTCCTAGTTGAGATGATTCAGTTTTGTTCTGCATGTCTAGTCTCCTTCTCTACATTTTTCATTTGTCTTTAAAGCATCATTCCTTTTCTTTCTTCCTTGCTCCTACCTTGCTTTCTCCCTCTGCAGCTCTCCAAACTCTTTCTCACCACAGCAGAATGTTTCACCTCACTCAAATTCACCTTTGTAACTTGATTCACATTTTTCTTTAGAATAACTTAGCAACCTATTTCTACGTCTTGCTCCTTCCCACTCAATAGCTATCTTCTTGCCACTCCTACTGCCCAAACTCTCATAATTTGCCAAGTATCTATGATGAACCAAAGTATCCAAGCACCAATAGAGCATGTTTGGGAGAGGTATCAATTTTGAATTTCAGGGAAATGAAGATGCAGAATTTACCATAGCAGAAAAGATCACTGTAGGCATTCCATAACACGTATTTTATGCCCCTCTTCTGAGGGACATTTTCATTTTCCTTTTGGCATTACACCCAACCCTTCTGTCTTTATTTTCATTGCCATCTACACTATCCTGACCCTATGTTCTCTATTTTATCTCAAGGTGATATCAGTTTCTGGTTTGGCTATGCCAATTGCATAAACATCAGACATCTAATACCCAGCTCTTCCATAAAACTTCGTTTTGTTTCACAAATAGGAAATGATCCAAACCAAAAGTCAATAAAAATTTCTGAGTTCTTTCCTAGAACTGTCTTCTTCTACAATGCTTTCACTGCAGTACATCTGAGCGATGCATCAGTGAACTTTCAGATACCCTTGTGACTATTTAAGATGCAGACAGGATTCTGGTGATACTTCAAAGGTCAGCCTTGTCACCACAGAAGTCCCTTAGGAGCAGATTTCATTCTCCAATTTAACTTTCATAAGCAGATCTATCACATCAGATCAGCTCCTGGGGAGCTATTGCTTCTCTGACAGGACCCATTTGAAACTGCTGCCTCACTCTGTGGGAGTACAGCTTTTTGTCTCCAGAAAATGAAAGAGTAAGTGAAATAAAATTAGACAACAGAGGAAGTAGCAGTGGCTTTCTTTTCATCATGATAACATGGGGTAACAAAGGATTCTGACCATGGAGAGCAATTTGGTAAGGAGACAGAAGAACAGAATAGCCAGACTCTCCCTTTACACATGATGACCTCAGAGCCCTGTCTTGCCAGCGAAACATGTTGTGGTTGCCTGAAACAGAAACCCGTACTGCCGCTTTCAGGACCTGTTTTCTCCCCACTGCATTTTGAGCTCCTAATACTCAAAATCAATCTTCACGTACATCAGTTACAGCTAAAAAAATGAACATTTAAGATTGCCGATACTGTAAACCCTGTATAGAAACCCTGTTTATTCTGCAAGCCTGCATGACACACAAGACTGCCAAGTGGTTACAACTGTTTCTTTGTCATATAACTGTGTTGTGAAGACAGAAAGGGCACCTTAATGCATCTTTGCTGCTGACAAAGGGATGCATCATTCCTTCCATCCCACATTGGCACAAAGCAGTATAGATAGATAAGCAGAGGCAACAACCCTAATAGCAGCTGTGGCTTCATTCACACTGCCAGCAGTGGTTTCTGGCTATGGATTTACCCAAGTAAAACATTCTCCTAGGTGTTACGCAGGAGGAAAAAATGAAGGGTAGGGAATATAGCCATCTCAGACACTTTTCTTCCAGAAGCAGACCATTCACAAGATATCAGGGAGGTAATTCAGGAATCCTGGTAGATTTCAATGCCAGCACTATATAACTAAATTTACTGATGTAACTTAGGTATCAGGAAAATTGTCACACATTAGAAGTCACTGCTTTACAGGCAAAACCCCAGAGTGATCACAACCATGTGATAAGAGTGCTCTTGATGGCTGGTTTGTGTCAGTGATGGAGGAGATGAGTACACGCTAGCTCAAGTTTAATAAAATCCCCCTAACATATGCCTATCTTCATGCTAGTTTTTTTATGCTGTGTCATGTCTGTAAGTCAGAGATTACAACAGCATTTCTTGTTATTAAACAGAAACATGGTGGAAGACCAATGACTTTGAACATTTTTACCTTGAACCAAATATGCAACAGACTGCATTAGCTTATGCAGGGTGAACTACAGGTGCCCTACTGATTTGACTAAAATGAAAAATATGCATGTAAGTATGTAAGAGATTATAAAATAGGCCTGAAACTCTTACACAAAAGAGCATTCTAGAAAAATTATGGGATACAGTCATTCAAGGGCATGAAGGACTTCTGTTCTATGCATTTACTCCTTTCCAGTGACACACAGAGGAGAAACATGTTCTACAATATCAGAGCATAGCACATACTTGTATGTGACATGTCAAGTCAGTGTATCTGTCTTTAAAACTAAAGCTCTCCCAGTATAAGTTTCTTGTTTGGGAAATTCCACTTCCATGTGGCTAGCTTTTAGAGTCAGAGGCAAGAGTGAAGAGAACTTACTTCAAAGTTTCAGCAAGGAAAAAACTCTGCTGTACATCATCATATGTAGGAGATGAGGAATAGACATCCTTGACACCAGAAAAGCCACCGCTGACTCGGCAATACTTGTCAATTGCCTGCAAAGAGGAAGGGAAAAGAAGAATTTTACTGTAGAGCAAAATCTGGAAACATGAAAGGCTCAGGCTTGATCAACAAAGGGTCCATCCACCAAATTCATGTCTCTCAGTTTAAAGACAAGGATGTTATGCGGGACAGTGTCGAACGCTTTGCACAAGTTCAGGTTGACAACATCAGCTGCTCTGCTCCTATTCATCAGTTCTGTAGCCCCATCATAGAAGGCCGCCAAACTGGTTAGGCATGATTTGCCCTGCACCCAGAACCACAGGATCAATGCTTTGGGCACGAGGGAAACACAAGCTCGAAAGGTCTGGGTAAGACTGTGTTAA